>JAZHYW010049006.1:0-17352 GCA_037355805.1 Ixodes ricinus | reverse complement strand
ATTCCTGCAGCTCATCGCCGTCTACCTCCGGTCCACCCTCATAGAACACGACGGAAGAATATATACACAAAAATCCGGCATCTGCATCGGTTCCTGCCTGGCGCCGGCGCTCAGCGAGGTCTATCTCTCATTTGTCGACCAAGCCACTAGAACCCAGCTCGACTGCGTGGCCCCGGGAACACAGGTATACAGGTATGTCGATGACTACCTTGTGCTTCACGACTCCGGGGTTTCCGCAGCTACCATCCAGCAGGTCTTTCATGACAATGCACGGGGCCTAACGTTCACCAGAGAAGACGCCTCGACAGAGGGTCTACAGTTCCTGGACCTGCGCCTGATCTCCTCGGCGGAGGGCACCTGCTGGAGCTTCCAACAACGCTCACAGAAGCCTGTGCTTCCATTTTCCAGCAACCACTCCAAGACGGTCAAGGCGGGGATCGTGAAATGTCTGATCTCGTCCTCCCGCTCCAAGTCCTGCCATCACCTCTCGGCCTCCAGCCTGGGGTCCAGATCGGCCGACTGGTAAAGGCCGGATATCCCCGCGACCTGCTGTCGGCCACGCTGAAAAGACTAATAACAGAAAGGCCCGCCCCCCAGAGACCTGCCCGACCGAAATTCGTAGCCATTCCATACAACCACAACACCGCGCACCGTCTAAAAGCAGCCGCCCGACGGTTCGACACCGAAGTCGCATTCACATGTCCGTTCAAGCTGGGCACAATGTGCCGCCTCACCAACAACGTCCCGCCCCCGAGGACCGAGTGCTCCAAGAAGCATGTTGCGCCCTCTATCCCTTGTGCCACCGCTCGGGTATATTCGGTGCCCCTTTCCTGTGGGGCCGAATACATCGGGCAGACAGGGCGCTGCGTCAATGACCGACTACGAGAGCATCAGCGGGAGATCACCAAAGATGAGGCGGACTCGCAACACCCGATGCTGGTGCACCTCAGGGCATGCGCTCAGTGTTCCCCCGCTTTCCCCTCCACCCGCGTCCTGGGGGCGCACAAGAACCGGTACGGGCGGGAAATATTGGAGGCCTTTGCCATGAGAAGAACGCCGCGCAACATCTCATCGCCGTCACTCCTGCTCTCGGAGAGAGAGATGACCTTCCTGGGGCCGGAGTTGGCGACCTTGACGGCCCGGACTGGCGGGCGTTGACTCGGAGAGTTTTCGGGACGAGATTCCTGTCCACGCCAAGCGCCCCCCACCTCCCTTACTTCCTTTCCCGCCCCCTTCGCTCCTTTCTTTGCTCTCCCCCCCCCCTTTCTTCTTCCACCCCCCCCTCTCTCTCGCTGGTCTAATCTTTCCCACTAACCCTTTCCCCAAATCTTCGGCAGCTCGTTGCTTGTCAGCCTGACAATAAAGACCTCTATGTGTTGAAAGTCGAAAGATGTTTGTCCTGTCCGTCCTCTTTGTCTGACTCTTTCGTATATTTTTGAATCTATTACCAACGCGCTCAATCCAAGTTTATCGAAGTCCATGTTTGCGGTATTAACAGAAGCGGTAGATATGACCGGCTTCTCCACTGTGTAAGCAGAGACGGCGCCGATCGGGCGTGTCCAGACATCCTCTTCGGCCTACCAGAAAGGCGAGGGGTGGGGGGAGGGGGTGGGGGTGTTTGTGGGCGGCGGATAGTAAGAATATGGGCTCTCCCTAATGTTGTATCCGGCGGTGCGCAGTCCTATGAGGAGCGGCACCATAGGTCACATTTTCGTGTCGTTGCTGTACCATGCGAGATATGCGACATATCTCAGCGTTTCGGCGCAAACTGCGCGTGATTCAACGGAGGCGGCAGAAAAAGCAGGTACTGGTCCTTGGTACTGCTTGATTGATACGTCGAGAGCCTTTCGATAGTTTTTCGTCTGCGAAGAACTCTGCATCGTGTCTGGAGGATGGCGTATCAGTCCGGAGAGGAGTCGCTCGCTTCACACCCCTCTGTGCGGAAGCGGAGTTTCTTGCCTTCGGCGAGTTGCGGTGCTGAAGACACTGTTCCACCAACAGCAAGGCTGGCTCTTTGCGAAGAACCGCAGAAGAAAGCCTGACGAAAGCAAGATGTTAACGCTTCCCGTGTTATTAGACGGCGTTTATGGTTTTTAAACCCATTCTTTGCTGGAATAATTCAATGCTAAAAACACATGATTATGTTTGTTCTGCACCCCACCCGTTAACGGTTGCCATCCGCTCGAAGTGTACAACCCAGTTATCCGTATTTTTATGTGGGGTCCAGTGAAATGAGGGTGAGTCACACTGGCACTGGAATACTACTGGTAATGCTAAGGAACGTATGTTCCTATTTTATTCATTGCAGTTAAAATAGTCCGCCCGTTTGGGACAGACCTTGGAGGCAACCGCTTCCGCAGAGCACGGCCGTGACGTCGACGTCTTTATTTTCATTTAAATTTATAGTTGTAGATTAACATTCGCGCAATAGAACCTATAAGAAAGTTACGTGGCGCTTGGAACAACACGCTGAACAAAGATGCAATGGCGGAGCTACCGGCACCAAAGGACGCGCAATTAGTACGAGCAAGTGTGAAGTTCTGCGACCGTTGCACGTGGGCTCGTGCATCCCAAAAGCGAAATCGGAAGGAGGAGCTTGCGCTGGGTGCACCATTGTGCAGTAATTACGCAACTTCCGACAGGGTTCACTACAATCCAAAGAGGCCTATCTGCACTATCCCAAGGCGCTATCCCAAGTTATTTTACGATAATCATAACCATAATGTTTATTTGCACAGTTCAAGTGTTATCCCAGGGGGCGTGCGAGGCGAAAAAGAAAGTCGGATTCCCATACGGTGTCGCAGGTTACGAGGTCGAGAAAACACCCAGCACAGAATCGCGTAGTCTGACCAGTCTTCCGGAATGTGGGAGCGTTCATCCAAGGCCACAAAATGAAACGCTGAATCGCATCTGGAAAAACGAGCGGCGGTGGCTTAGTCTCCGCGCCGCAGCTGCTCTGGTTGTCCGAGTTTCTGCCGTGAGAATTACAGGTCTTAGATAAGTGTTCTGCAGAGGATTTATCTAGAGGCGACACAGTAGCTTCACGGGCGGAACATTCCACCGATGGTTCATGTATTTCTAACCAAGAAGCCTCAGTCGATCCTCGTAGGACAGGCAGTATCAACTGGCTGATGTGCACCCGACAAAGAATCCGTGGTGCGTGACGCTGGAGTACCTCCAGATGCCGAAAGCTTCGTGCTTGGGAAGTAGGAACCAGATGAACGTGCAGTACTCAGGCGTAGGAGCACATCAACCTGCATACAAAGCACAAAAATGTTTCAGCTCCCAGTATTGTGATGCAGTTTTATAAAACCCGAGGGTTTAACGTGCCTTCGCAACAATGCTGGAGATTTGCAGGGAAAAATCGAAAGTGGGCGTGACTGTTATCTCGTGATTCGAAGATTGTTTGGCTAGCCGAAGAAGATGTTTACTCTTCAAAACGATGGTCGCAAAAAAACTCGTAGGGCTCTCTCGGCTTGCTTAGGTATCTGGCATCTGTAGGATTCCAAGGATTGACCGATTCCACTGCTGCTGCCATTCATGGCAGCAGCAATGGCAGGAGCGCGGACGCATTTTCTCGTGCCTCCGTCTCTGCTTTGCACTGTGACTATCCCTCGAGCTCCGTCGTGTCTCACCTACCTACGCCGAGACATGGCGATCATTTTGCCAACCATGCCATTACGAGCGGCCTCGCCCGGATCCCCTGACGCTGCTCGCGCTCAAGACTCGCTTGGCCACTGGCTAAGCACTAAGCCTAAAGCTGTGCTGGTCCGCTCCATCTGCGTCCGCCAACCACGGATCGTCTTGCTGCTGCTTCTTGCTGGTGATGTGTCATCAAATCCCGGCCCCTGTCCCAGTTGCCCTCGTTGCGGCCGGTCCGTCTACGAGAACGTTGCTGCATTGCAGTGTGATAAGTGCGACTCCTGGCTCCACCGAAAGTGCGAACTGCTCTCCCTGCACTCCTACAGACGCCTGTCGTCGTCGGAGGAGGAATGGTATTGTGGTGCGTGCCAACTCCCAGCTTTTGACGATGAGCTGTTCCCCATGCCCTACGCCTGCACTTCGGGGCTCTGACCCGACCCGCGATCCAGTGATTGCCAACGCCACGCCGCATGGGCAGCCTCAAGCCAACCTTGCGGTATGGTTTTCGAACGTCCGTTCTGTTAAGAACAAACTGCTCGATTTTCAAGCGCTCGTTGAATCCTCTGCAGATACAGTGTTTGCTCTCTGCGAGACGTGGCTCGACCCCTCAGTGCCAGATGGGTTACTTGTTGACACTGCTCGACATGTGGTGCACCGGAAGGACCGTGCAGGTCGTAGTGGCGGTGGAGTTATGTTTGTTGTCCCTCGACACTTGATCTGCCGGAGGCGTCAGGACCTTGAAGTTGCTGGCCTTGAGGCTCTCTTCATTGAAATTGCCCACAAGCGAGGGAAAGTGCTCTTCGGCTGCGTGTACTGTCCTCCATCTACCCGAGTTGCGGCCTATCACCTGCTTAATGACGCTCTGGAGCGTGTCGCCGTAAGCTCCTATTTAAATGTTTGCATACTTGGTGATTTTAATGCCCACATCGACTGGACAGACATAACAGCCCCCGTCCCGTTGGCACCAGATGATGACACACTCCTGGACATGATGGAATCAAATGGACTTGTTCAGCTTTGTGACGAGCCATCGTACTACTCGAGTGCAAAGAATGCCTCTTTTCTGGATCTGGTCTTCACCACGAACCCGGCCCTCATCTCCACCTGCTCCCTGGAGCCCAGCCTCGATGGGTCTGACCACAAAGCCATACATCTGGAGAGCCTCCTGTCGCTTCCCAAGTTTGGACGGTATGCAAGAAGGGTCAAGTTGTTCTCTCAGATGGATGTCGCCCACCTCACCAATCTTGTGCATCTCGCTCCATGGATAATTGCCATAAACGAGCCGTCGGCAAGTGACTCGTATGATATCTGGCTCGACCTCATAAGTGCAATAGAAAAGGAATGTGTCCCCGTCAAGAACAGCACTGGACGGCGGAGGTCTCCCTGGATAACAGAGAGCATCATTCAGCTTACTCGAAAGAAGCGCAAACTCTTCAGACGGGCAAAGAAAACTAACCACCCGCGCCACCTCAGTATGGCACGGCAAGCCCAGAGAGATTTAAAGAAAGAAATCTACACCTCGCACAGGTCTTACGTGGAGACCATTGCCCAGAAGGCAGCCCGATCACCGAAACTGTTCTGGTCATATGTTAACCATCGGAGGAAGTCGTCGTCCTCGCCAGAGTTCACGGTCGATGGGACCGTTGTGGAGAGTCCCCAAACTGTTGCAGAACTCTTCAGTGCCCAGTTCTCCACGGCATGGACTGTCCCTGACACTCCCAGTGCCGTCGACACTCGCACACCCCCGGGTCTAGTACCACTCGGCCACATAGACATAGGGGTGGGCGATGTTGCCGAGGCATTGAGACACCTCAAGCCCTCCCAGGGTGCAGGCCCAGATGGAGTGCATCCAATGCTGTTGAAGGCCTGCTCCGAGCGTCTCAGCACTGTCCTCGCGCGGCTGTTCGCAAACTTCCTGCAGGCAGGCTCCGTCCCCTCCCAATGGAAACTTGCCCGTGTCACACCAGTGCACAAAGGAAATGGGTCCCCGACCTCATCTGTTGCATCATACAGGCCCATTTCGTCTACGTCTGTGGTTTGCAGGACAATGGAGCGGATTCTTAACAAAAGGCTCCTTGAACACCTAGAGCAGTATGGGCTGCTCTCACCCTGTCAGTACGGCTTTAGGCCCGGTCGTAGCTGTGAGTTAGCCCTGGCCGAAACAGTTCACACCCTAAGCTCTCACCTCGACAACCGCATCCCCTGTCAACTCTTGCAGCTTGACTTTAAGCAAGCTTTCGATAGGGTGGATCACAACATGCTGCGCCGCAAGCTATCCGAGATGGGCATTACAGGCTGCCTTGAGAATTGGATCTCTGACTTTCTGCGAGATCGCTCCCAGAGAGTTGTATTCCGGGGCGCAGTGTCGAGCCCCAAACAAGTCCTGTCGGGAATTCCTCAAGGAAGTGTTCTTGGGCCGACTTTGTTCAGCATTTTTATCAACGATGTGACGTCTTCCCTGCAGTGCACACCCTTTTGTATGCAGATGATTTGACAATTATGCACCCAGTCCAGAATCCCTCCCAGTATCAGCAACTTCAGGACGACCTCAACACCGTCCATGATTGGTCTGTGGCAAACAAGCTCCCCCTGAACATTAACAAATGCTCATCAACCCTCATTACCACATCAAGAAGCCATAACACCAGACAGCACAGTTTCCAGCTGAACGGAGAGGAACTCCCCGCCACTAACCGTGCAAGACTTCTTGGTGTGACAGTAGATTCAAAATTAACCTTTTCGCCGCACATTGGGGAGGTGACCTCAAAAGCCCGCCGGATGCTCGGATTTGTGCGTCGAGTCACCCGAGGAGCTGGCCCCAGTGCATTGCGGGACCTGTACACTGCTCTAGTGCTCCCACAACTCGAGTACTGTGCCTCAGTTTGGGACCCTTACCAGAATTCACTGAAAGCGTCCCTCGAGAGTGTGCAGCGGCGTGCCGCCTACACAGTCTTGCGGTGCCAGGCTTCCCCTGGACTGCCACATTACCGTGACCTGTCCACGCAAGAACTTCTGAGGATGGTGGGGTGGAACCCCCTAGCACTTCGCCGGCAGGTTGCGTCACTCCGGCTCCTTGCTGACAGCCTCCTCCCAAGAGATCAGGAGCTCCCGCTGGTTAAAAGCTTGCGCTTTACTAGATCTGGTGGGCTACAGCCACTGTTCGGTCGCACTGTGCGTCACCAGAACTCTGTCTTGGTGAAGTGTGTAACCCTCTGGCGCTCGCTGCCAAAGACGCTGACCGACTGTCCACCCCAGGAGAAGGAGGACCTTAAAGCCTGGTGCAAGGAGGCATCGGACTTCCTTCGGCAGTGATCTTCCATGGAAAAAAAACCAAAAAACCTTGCATGCTTCATTGTCATATTTATTTATTTATTTATTTGTTTCTTTTTCACAATATGTAGTAGTGCGGCACCACAGGCCTCAGGTATGGGCCAATGGCCTTTCTGTGGTGCCGCAAACCTCCAGGGTTGAATAAATATATTATTATTATTATTATTATTTGTGCAAAACCAAAAAAAGGGCTGTTTGTCAGAAAAACATATAGGGTATTTTAACCTCCTTTTTTTGCTACGAAAAAGTTCTTCATCGCACAGTTGCTTTTAGTTTGAACAAGGGGGTGAAAGTGCTTGAGCCGATATTGTTCTTCATGAGGAATAGGTGTCCTTGGTGTGCCGAAGAAACTTTTAAGGCGGCTTTATTGTAGAGTGTGGCGAAAACAGAAAATAGCACAGCAGGTTCACCCTCTTCTGACTGCTGAAGCGCATGGCGGCACTTTTGGTGTGGCTTAGTTGTAGATAGTTGGCAGGGGACCAGTCGGCAATCAGTGAGGTATGCTTAAAGACTGGATGATAAAATAAGTTTACTATGACTTAACGCCATACAAAAATAATAACAACACAGACGTTTCGCTACCTATCCGGGTGGCATCATGAGAATGTACTGGCCCAGATGGTGGATGGTGCAAGTGGGTCAAAATGGTTCGGTCGTCCGCGTATTGTATAAGTAGGGTGTCTTCTATCTTTGGCATGGCGTTCACATACACTGTGAAGAGAGTGGGTCCCAGCATAGACGCGTGTGGCACCCCTAGCAAATTACAATGTTCTAGAACAAATACACATAGAACGCAACCCTGTGAGAGTGACTGATTAGGAAATCTGTTATTCGGCGAAGTATAGAGCCAAGTACACCTTCGCATTCTGGAAAAGGTCATAATCCAGTGTGACGAACGCATGGCTGCAGTCGAGTATGATAATGTCCGTGGAAGTGTAGTCATCCAGCGTATCAATTATGTAATGCGTGATTGTCGCCAGGGCAGTCTCGCCAGCTTCAACAAAGCCTAAGACCATGCGCTAGGTTACCGAGGTGAGATAGATCCTTTTCGTGAATCTCCAAGTGGTTCGAGCAAGGTGGCGTTCCTGGACAGAGAACTTGCGAAAGACACCTCTACAGTCAATATGGCAAGGGTAAACGTCACAGGAAAGAATCTGTTTGATGTCGGTATTGAAGACAAAATGGAGGAAGTTGTTACAGGGCACGTAGGTGGGGCTGTGGCAGACTTTTAGGAATGCGGCTGGAGCTGTTGAGGAAAGGTGAATGTTGGCACAGACAGCGCCAGGTAATGGCCCATCATTGCCCTGCCAGTTGACGTACAATGTAAAATCGCTAATGATCAGGACGTCGCGGAATGGTTACAGGAGTGCACTGGTGAGGAGGCATCGAATAACCTGTGAGCGGCCTCCTGCATCAAGGGCGGCTGGGGTGCGGGCAGTACATGCACAAAAGCATTGCACGCAGCCTCAGAATTCTGAGAAAAGCGGCAGCTGCAACCTTGCGTTATGTCGCATGAGAACCCGAAATTAAGAATTGATAAAAAAATATGTTATTTTCAATGCGATCGAAACATTAGGCTAATACTCAAGGTTTTTATTGCGAAAGCATTTACTGTCTCATGGAGCGAGCCAACGGGATCAGCTTTGAAGCCACGCAAAACGGCAGCTAAACGCTCATCTCCCAATAGACCGAAGTAAAGCTGCGATTTGAAGGCTCCCAGTTTTGATGCTTTGTAACCGCGCCAAACGCCGAGCCTAATGGCAGCAGAAGTCCCATGTCCCAATGGAGCGAAGTGAAGCCGAAATCTGATGTATAGGCCCCCATTCGGTGGCGCGCGTCATAGTTTCAAAGAAGGAGGCTCCCATTGGCTCTTGCTTGGCGTAGTTCCAAAAATATCCACCAGAGAAGCCCATCTTCATGGCGGCGCTGCGCACGCAGCGGCCCGGTCGCCGCTAAGAGGCGCAGGCCCGGCCGCACAGTCTGCTCGGGCAAACACCGGAGAGGCTGCACGGCCACGTTTCGTACCGTCAAGGAACGCAATAGACTTCTTTCAAAACCGACGCGCCCCATCGTGGCGAAATACCACGCACTGCACTCTGGGAACTAGTTGGCCACTCAGTTTCGGTTTCGACTGAGCAGCTTCATCTGATGCTATCACGCCGCGACCGAACGCGCTGCTTGCGTTTTCGATTATCAGACTTTTCACGAATGTACAGTACACTCATTCTCGAGCGATATAAAACGAAATATAAAAGAAAATACCGATTATTGTAAATTTTGCGTCTTACATGAAAAGCAGGACATTATGTTCGAACGCCAAAAAGTTTAAGGGTACAACCTACAGCGTAGACCAGGACTACTCACCCGAAACTCGAGACATCCGCAGGCGACTATGGGAATTCGCAAAAATTAAAAAGACAGATAGAGAAAATCAGGTAAAATTAAATTTTGACAAACTAATTATTAATGGTAAGGTTTTCACTTGGGACAAAGAAAGAGAGGAAGTTGTTCGAGTCCCGAAACATTGACGCCCCACTAAAAAAAGGAAACAGTTCGTCGTGATTTAGTTGCTGTTCTTATAAATTGCAGAAGTTTCGTAAATAAAGTGGATGAATTTGCAGGATTAATCGCGTCCGTCAAGGCTGATA
This sequence comes from Ixodes ricinus, assembly GCA_037355805.1. Classification (NCBI taxonomy): domain Eukaryota; kingdom Metazoa; phylum Arthropoda; class Arachnida; order Ixodida; family Ixodidae; genus Ixodes; species Ixodes ricinus. The sequence goes on along the minus strand of JAZHYW010049006.1, from coordinate 7,732 downwards.
TTGTCTTTGGCACTGAATCTTGGCTTAATCCCTCTATCAGCGATAGTGAAGTATCTCCGAAAGAATTTATTGCTTATCGGAAGGATAGGCCCCGCCTCGGTGGAGAGGTCTTTTTGCTAATTCATTCTTCACTAACGTCATCTGTACTCGATCTTGGTCACGACGCCGTCGAGTCAATCTGGTGCACAGTCACTTTAACTGATCATTCTTCGTGTGTTGTTGGGGCGTTTTACCGACCACCAAACTCAGATTTCAGTACATTGCAACTACTGTACGATATTGTCTCTGAGGCCTCTGGCCGAACTATTTTCCTAGCGGGAGATTTTAACTTGCCAGACCTTGACTGGCAAGACGGCACTCGCGTAAACAAGGTTAATAGCCGCGTCAACCTTGAAATGAAAAGCATAGTAGCCACTTTTGGATTGTTACAGTACGTGAAAGAGCCAACTCGGGATAATAGTATTCTAGACCTCTTTTTGTAGCTCACCAAATCTCGTTTGTTCGGTAGACGTCATTCCGGGTATTAGCGATCATCTCGCGGTCGTTGCAGGCATAAACACTGAAGCTAATCGGTCGAAGTCGTGTTCATCAAGAAGAGTCTTTTTCTTTGAGAAAGGTGATTACTGTAGTATTTCCAGCGAACTTCTTGACCACTTACCTGTTTTTGAGTGTCTGTCTGAGGATTATGATATCCACGCATAATGGTCGCTTTTTAAAAAGAAGTTACTTGAACTTACGAATATGTATATCCCAAGCATAGATTCGACAAAGTTGAAAAAACGCAAAAAACCATGCGTGACTTCAAGTGTCCTTGGAATAATTAAAAACGTAGGCGAGCATTGGTTAGATTTAAAAAAACAACATAAGTAACAATCATTTAAAGAAACTTGCTGAGGTGACTCGAGAATACAAGTTGAATATAAAAAGTGCTAAGGAAAATTATTTTTGTAAACTAAATGATAGGATGAAACCAAATTCTAAAATGTTTTGGCAATACTTAAAGGGATGCGGCACCAATTTTGCAGGAATAAACGAAATTACCTATAATCAGCAGGTAATTGTAGATGATGCAGAAAAAGCTTCGTGTCTAAATAATTACTTTCAATCTGTTTTGTTACCCAAATACAACTGTAATTGTTTTTCACCCGTGAGCACTGTCCCAATAATGCAGCCAGTGGAACTAGCGTGAGTGGTATCGAAGTGCTACTAAAGAGTATTGACGAAACTAAGGCTAATGGCCCAGATGGCATATCTCCTCGTGTGCTTAAGCGCCGTGCTCATCCGGTTTCACTCTATCTTTATTTAATTTATGCGAAGTCGCTATCTGTCGGTCTCTTGCCAAACGACTGGAAGACCGCTCACATAGTCCCTATTCACAAAGGTGGTTCTAGGAAAGATGTCGAAAACTACAGGCCTATTTCATTAACCTCCATCTCATGCAAGCTCATAGAACATATTTTATACACTGAAATAAATCATACGACAAAAAACAATCTATTATCTAAAGAACAGTACGGTTTCCGTAAAGGCTTATCTTGCACCACGCAACTTGTCGAATTTTATCATGATTTGTCATCTGATGTTGATGAGGGAGGCCAAACAGATTGTATATTCCTAGATTTTCGCAAAGCTTTCGATACCGTTTCGCATTCACTTCTGCTAAATAAACGTAAGATGTTAAATATAGAATTATTATTATGGGCAGCAAATGCTTCGGTATTTAATTCCAAAGCTTCTAAACAACTTTGAAGAAGAAAATAGAAATATAGAAACAATATCTCCTAAAGAGTTGCGTAACATATTTTTTGCATATTTAAGCGTTGTGTGTCTTGTTTCTGTTATCCCATTTGATAATGTATAATTATCTGTATATGATTGATTTTTTTTTCTTTTTTCTTTCATTGCACGAAAAGTGTTTGTTCAATGACTGCCGATGGGGCTGAGGGCCAGTCAAGCTTCTTGTTGAAGCTTTTTCTCTTGTGCTCCACCATTTCTTTGAATGGAAAATATTATTATTATTTAGCTGACATCACTAAGATGGATTGAAAATTATTTGCTAGGGCGTTGTCAGTGTGTATTAGTGAATGGTAAAAGGTCGGCATACGTTAATGTTACATCGGGAGTCCCACGGGGCTCGTTCTTAAGGACGCTTTTGTTTTTAATATATATCAATGATATTTCCTTGGGTATTTCATCTTGTGTTCGGTTGTTTGCCGATGATTGCGTGGTGTACAGAAAAATTAGTAACAAAGATGATGCCAGCCTGTTACGAATAGATTTAGAGTGCATTACTACGTGGTGCTCTACATGAAAAATGACTTTAAATGCCAAAAGGTGTGTGCATTTATGTTTTACTAAAAAAAAGAAGAAAATTGAAACCCAGTATTACATAAATTACGATATAGTAAACAAGGACTCTAAGTATAAATACTTAGGTGTTACGATATCAACTGACTGTTCATGGAATTCACATGTGGATGACGTGATTGTGAAGGCTGGCAGGGCACTGAACTTTATTCAACGAAGCCTGAAATGTTCACTCCCTAACTTAAAGGAAACCGCGTATTTAACATGTGTTAGACCAATTTTGGAATATGCCTGTGCCGTCTGGGACCCGGAACAAAGGACCTTAATAGACAAACTTGAAAAAATTCAAAATAGAGCTGCTAGGTTCGTTCTGGGACGTTACGGGCGGAGAGACAGCTGTACTCAAATGAATACTGAACTAAATTGGAAACCTCTCTCAGCCCGCCGTAAAAAATTGTGTCTAAAGTTTCTGTTTTTGATATTTAAAAATAAAACTGGAATTATTAGTGAAACTTACATAAAAGAACCATATTATATTTCTAAACGGAACGATCATGCTTTCAAAATTAGACAGTACCACGCCAGGACGAGCATGTACGCCAACTCCTTTTTTGTTAAAACAATACGAGTGGAATGGCTGTCTGAGATGCAAGTGTCCAGTGAAAACGAAGATGTGTTTTTTTCAGCATTGTAACCTTCCGTGCTGTAACGCCCTCGGGCACTGCGGGGCAATCTCTGAATAAAGAATAAAGAAGAAGACCGGGGCACTCTCCTTGGTTCCCGAAGCACCGGATATTGTGCGTGCGTATGCAAACGCAGTAAGACGTGGCCTAGTCACCCCACCCCACGAGTGCATCTTTGAGCTCAATGTCAGTAATCCCGTTTAGTACTAGTGAACTGCAACTGAAATTTGGTCACCTTGAGCCCTACACGTATTTTGTTTGCCAAAGTTCCGCTTCTTGTTACTTCATTGGGCGAAAAGGAAGCCGCATCCTCACAGGAGTATCAAAGTAGAGCCCAACGTTGGCGCATTAACTTTTAAGGAAACGCAATAAATTCGACCTCACTACTGCACAGAATTTACTATGATGTCTTCCTCGTGTCATCACATATCCCACACTCAAATTTTATGCTGATAGAAGATTAAGTTTTCGCAAACCCTGAGATCGGCTAGCTACGACGGAGGCCCTAACAAGCGTCCCCTACTCCTCGCTAAGCCTTTTTGGACGAGCTTTTACTGACGCCCAAGATCTGTGCCTGAACGGTGTGTCTAAAATTATCTCGGCATACTCAGTCAGGAAGAAAGCAAACACATAACAAATATTATGGACATTAGCAACCGTCAAATGCGCTTTGAATAGTTTTGTTCGTTTGGCATACCGCATAGGGGTTCATGCCCGTCCGGCGCACTTCCGGCGAACGGTGTGACATTCTTCACACAAGTGCTCGACTTTTGCTTTCTTAAAACAGTTTGTATGTGCAGAATGTGCCTATAAGGTTGCAGGATAACTTTAAGCGCATACGCGATGTTGAATATTAGTGGAACGCAAGGGGTGGGGACTTCACTTTGTGCAGTACTGCGTTGCTGCAGTACAGATAAGCGATGAGAAGTGTGTTCAAATGGAGCTTTTCCATGGTGACTCCGAGGTTTACCTCGCGTACTCAGGCGTATTGAGAAAAACAGTAATTGCAAAAAGTTATATTTCATCTATGGACGCGCGAAACAAACAAACTTCCTGATCAACAACACTAATGTAAAGGCGCGAGCTCGTTGTATGCATGCTTATTCCTTGCTACAGCTTGTTGATTCGTACACAAGCAAGATCCACGAGCTTCACAGCGTCTAGATTCCCAGCAGTGGCTCGTCCACACACCTCGAAACGCTAACAGAGAGGCTCAAGTACAAAAATACAACAAGCGTGCGTGCTATACATGTCGAGCTTGTGCTAAAGCTTCGAGGTCTGGCCATTTAGGTTAGGTTTAGAGACCACAAATGACGCTCTCGGGACCAGAAAACATGAGATAACGGCAGTTTATAGTCCACGCTCTGTGTATAATCTCAGGTCGACGTGTCGATCGAAACCAAAACCATGACACTCTCCTCCCTGGCCAACTAGTTCCCAGAGTGCAACGCGCGCCGTGTAGCATGCAGGGATTTATGGAAGTAGTCTATTCCATGGAGCTACGAGCCCCGCGCCGGCAAAACGGACACGATGTCGCGCGCGCGGCGTCTTCTAATCGTCACCACGTGACGGACATGGTGCCGCCCTCAAGCATCCACATCGTCGGCGTCCGCAACCTCGGAAAGGACGAAACCTGCCCTTGCACGCAAGTACACCACAGACAAACTAAGGAAGCAGGATCGAGGAGGCAGGCAGTGAAATCCACTATCGTTGCCAAGTGTCCGAATACACAGCGGGCAGAAGGAGCAGCGGCGCGGCACTTGACGAAAGCGCGCGCTCGGCCTTCGGGGGCAAGCTCGCCAGTAGCGAAACGCGGCAGTCCACGCCAGTACGCCGCACAATAACAAAAGGAGCGGAAGAACGACACTCATGCTTTCGCATTCACAACTCAAAGAATTGGTTAAGTGTACCTCCAGCCTTTTTTCGTATACGGTAATCCTGTTTCCTGGACATCTTTACCGTTTCCGCCGCAAAATTTATCAGGGGACTTGAAACCGCGTGTCATGTGCACCAGTAACAAAGTGAACACTTGGGCGAGTTGATGGTCCATTACAACCAAAAAAATAAGCGCAAAACATTCAACGAAGGCCGAGTGAGAGGAATGCACACGACAAGTGCTGACTTGCAGCTGAATTTTAATGAGACGAAACATAAAACCCTCGTACCACCCAAACAAAAACACCGCCAATATTACCAATGTAATTACAATGTTGCTTCGTAATGAAACCTGTAAGCAATTTCGCTGCCTAACAAGGCAATGGACGGCGAACTGGCACACATACCCTCCTCGCACTGAGTAAAGAGTTGCAAACACCGGCACCTGGCACAGTGCAGCGCCAATTGTGGCCGGAGGAAAAATATTTCATGGCCAGATTAGGCTCCTTTAATCTATCATTAATGCATCTGCCTGACTGCCCGACATATACTTTTCCACACGACAACCGGATCTTATACACTACCCCGACTTCACAATTCGCAAATTATCTTTTTTTATGTTTCTTTGCACACCCTACCCACCGCCTTCCCCTGGTCGATCTTGCGACGCAACTTTTCCAGCTTCCTAGGAGCGAAAAACCGCACTGGAAACATATGTTTGCTTACCACTTTTTAATTCCATGGCTGGCCTTATGAACACAGGGAAGCACTACCGGCCTAACGCTGGGTCTTACTCTCTCTGTGCCTGCAGCACTCATCTGGAGTATTTTTAGGAGGGTCTCCATCACTCCCACAAAAAGTGAAGGCGGATAACCCCCTTGCTGCAGTCTCTGTACGTGTGACCCAAAACTTTCCATCATTTTGTTCGGGCATGAATTTGAGAACGTGGAGCGCAAACATGACAGGACAATACCCTTTGTAAGAACTTTAGAGTGACGGGACTTAAATGAGAGCAGGTTTTTGTTTGACCGGAAAGCGTACGGCGAGCAGACGTGCAAAAGCTTCAGTTTTTGGATGTGAGACTTTCGCTACAGCCTCGCACCCCTGCTGGCAGTACGCTCCCCGGTCATAGAGAGGTCCCGTCGAGATAGACTGTCCCCGAATTCTCGCCGCGAAAACTAAGCGCAGCGACTTCCGGACGTGAAGGTGCCATGGACGAATGACCTAAAGAACCTCCAAAAAGGTCGGGGCGCCCTCACTCTCCCTACGCCAGGCATCGCAACGTCGCTCCTGCAACTGCGCCCAACACCCAAGACATTGCTATCTACAGCCTCGACGTATTGACACTCGTGGACACCTCAGCTGACTACTCAGTCCTGAGTGGAAGGTGCTTTCGACGCGTTCAGTAAGTAACGACGATGTGAGAGGGCTCGCAGATATGAACCGCCGAGGGCATCTTAACAAACCTGCTGGAAGTTGAAACGCTCAGGTCGATCTTCCTGGTGAAGTTCATTGTTCTACAGGACTGTGCAAGGGACTTTATTCTCAGGTTGTTCTGTCCGTAAATGGCGCCGTGATTGACCTTGGAGCAAACCAGTTCACGTTCCGAAAGCCTATACTGCAGACGTAAGAACCTGAAGTAATGTCAGCCGCCAGCCGGGTCCTTACAGACCACGTGAACCTTGCGCCGCGGTCATGTATTTTTGTACTCGTCGAGACTGGTGCAGTAACTTTCGGCTACGTTCGGCTAGAAGGAAGCGTTAAATTTCTCTTGTGAAGAGACATCGGCGTCTCAAGGGACATTACGCAGCTTGATAATGAGTATACCTTAGTGCTTGTGACCCACTTTCTTCGGGAAGCTCTACACCTTACGAAGGACACCACTATAGGCCACATCGAGGACCTGAGGACCTAGCCGCAATCACTGGAGTTTCAGAGGAATTTTCGCAGCCCAGTACAAGAGCACACCGTTGTCGCAGCTCGACGTCAATCCTGATTTGCCAGCTCCAAAGCGACAGCAACAAATTGACCTTTTTGCCGAATTCATGGACTGATTAGCGACGTCATCGAAGGAGCGCCATAAAGCGGTTGCGATGCATCGCATCGTTAGCGACGACGATGAGCACCCAGTTCACCCGTCGCCGTACAGTGTTTCCATAAATGAGAAGGAATTCGTCCGACACCAGAATCAAGAAATGATCGACAATGACGTCATTGTGCCGTCAAGCAGTTCGTAAGCTGCCCAACTCGTCCTGGTAAAAAAACGCACTTTTTAGATTTTGCGTAAACTACCGTCCACTAAACGCGGAAACAAAAAGGACATCCGTCCACTCCCCCGCAATGAGGATACTCTTGACCGTCTGCGTCACTATCAGTACGTTTTGTCGATGGACTTGAAGAGTAGCTGCTAGCAAATGGAAGTCTATGGACGGGACCATGACAAGACTGCATTCGTCATGCCCGCTGAACTGGATGAGTTTAAAATCATGTCTTTTAGTTTTTGCACATCACCCTCCACCTTTGAGGGTGTCATGATCACGGTGCTGGCTGGCCTGAAATGGCAGAGTTTCTTCGTCTACCTCGACGAGGTTGTAGTATTTTTTAGAATTCCACAAGCACCTGAGACGACTTCGAGCATTGCTGCGAGTCCCCAAGACGGCTAGACTCAAGCTCAAGCCTACCAAATGTCGGTTTGCTTAAGGAGAAGTGAAAAACTTGGGTCAGGTTTTAAGCAGCGTAGGTGCACGTCCTGATCAAACGAAAACAGCCGCCGTAACCAAAGTTGCTCGCGCATCGGAGAAGAAAGCGGTTCAGAGACAACTTGGACTTTGTGTCTTCTATCAACGCTTTGATAAATTTCCGCAACA
>JAZHYW010049005.1:0-34052 GCA_037355805.1 Ixodes ricinus | reverse complement strand
AGAGAGCTCTTCGGTGTGAACGCTCTTACCTTCACAGTGTGCAAACTCTTCGAACGGTTATTCAACAGGCGGCGCTGCGAGACGCGAGCCTTCGGCGTTGCTTGAACTCGCAGTGTGGTTCTCAAAAGGGGCAGATATACTCCTTTTCGATAGACAGCGTGCAAAGCTGTCAAAGGTACTGAAGTGGTACGCATGAAAATACAGAAAAAAAAGTGTTCCTCCGCCCGTTTCGTGGACGAGTGGCAGAAGGCGCTGCTCTGGCGATACCGACGTCTCGGCGGCAGTGGTTCGAACCCACTAAACGCGCAAAGCTTTTTTTTTAGACGTTATTTTTGTGCAAGATTGTGCGCATTGCCGAACTGCATATTTCAATTCCTCCTTTCTTCTTGCTTTTTTATTTATAAGTCGCCGAGAGGCCACATTTCTACCATCTGCCCTGCCGCTTTGCAAGTGTTATTTGCCTCCAGCACCGAGTTATATTTTTCTTTCGTGCAGCATGGAATGAGGAATTGCACAAGCAGCCTGTCCAAAAATAAAGGACGTTATCGACAATAGCTGTGTACAGTTTATTTTGAAATAGCTGTCAAGGGTAGGAATCCCCCTCTCGGGGTACTTTCGGTGCACCTTCAGGCGAATGGCGTTGTGTGTGAATTCGGCATGCTTGACGGTCCCCGTGTGCAAAACTTCCACATTGCGAGGTCCTCGCTTCGGGGACGCCATCTTGCCAGATAGACACTGCGCCTTGTACTTCGCGACAGTACGGGCGCACACTCCGGTGTCGTTACGTGACCGTCTCCAGGACTTCACGACCGACTTCTCCGGGAAACACGTTCTTGTACTCGCGTACACATTGGCGATCACCTGCTTGCACTCTTTCAAGGTCTTCGCACAACGAATCTTCGAAAATATCCGAGCAGGAGAGGTACTTGAGCTTGCTGCGTAAGACGCCATCTTTTCAAAACCAGCCAGTGCCACACAACCCGAAAACCCGCAGCGGCTGCCGCACGGACGAAAACAAAAACAATTTAAAGTAGTTTACAATATATTTTCCTTTTTATTGAAAAAAATTGTGCTCCGTCGAAATCATAACGCCACTATCAGTTACTAGCTCCAAGGAGGCACATTTTTCGACTTTTCTAAAAATGATTTTGCAGGGGACGCACTAGTTTATGGGGTGAACGTAGACACGGTCGGCGATGCAAACCGGTGCGCTAGCTTTGACTGCGTTGCACGCTATGTATGAAACGGAGTATAGTCTTGAATAAGCTGCTGCACATTCACTACACTCCCAGAGACGCACCCCATGACAGTTCTAGAAATATGTAAAATGCAGACGCAGGATTCGGTTTAGAATAATATGCACGACGCGAAACTTGTTGGATCTCGTATAAAATGAATTCTCAAGACGAGTACTTGCATGTGTAGCTAAGTGGAAAGATGCCCGCTTCATACAGAGCGAACCCAGGTTCAATGCAAAAAATAAACATACGTGTTTTGTTTTTTACAATTATTATTGAGAGAAATGAATGTCGACGAAACTTTGTGCATACTTCTTTTTTCCTTTCCTTTTTAATTTTTTTTGCACTATTATTGAAAAAAAAGTGTCGACGAAGCTTTGAAATAAATGGTATGAGACTCCCTTTCTAGAGGTGCATAGGGAAACAGCGGGGCTTGGGTTGCCGGCTGGACGCCACGAAGCAGCATTTACGGGGGAGGGGGTTAATATGTGTGTAATGAGCAGCCACAGACTGTCGGGGACTGTTGACCAGGACTTTATCCGACTTGCCTTTTAGGCGGATTCCTCAAACTCTGGGCTGGGCTAACCGGAAACTGTTTGCTAGGGCTTTATCCGACTTGCATTTTAGACTGATTCCTCAAAATTGATTATATATTTTGCAGGCAAACTACGAAGATTACAAATTCGGGCATACATTTTTTTGTGTTGCTAAATCTTGCCTGAACTTTTAATTATATTTTGTGAATGTCGAGTAGTACCCAGTTTGCTAAACATTGTGCCTCTGGCATCTGTTTTTCTTTTGGTAGGGCAAATGCTGCTGACCTGTGACTCCCGTTGAGAAGGGGAAGAGTCGAAACAGAGTCACACCAATCATTGACTCTCTAAGAGAGTCGTGAAGTGTCAAAGAGAGTCATGGAAGCAGCGACTCCCTTTGGACTCCTTTCTTTTTTAAGAGTGTAGCCACTAGCTAGGGCTGGCAATGTAGAAAACACACGAAGAGCTCCAGACATTTTTCGAGTTCGGCTTTTCTCCTCATAATATTTTTGAACTCGAGCCGCTACCCGATTGTCAGCCGAGGCATTTATTGCTACTAGCCCTTGTCGAGTGCTCACGCAGTTCTCGTGTCCAATCTATGAGCCGCGTTGTATTGTCGTCAGGCGGGTGGTTTTATTCCACAACCGCGTCATCAAGCTTGGCGAAGGAAAGACTGATATATATATATATATATATATATATATATTGTTAGAGGCAGAGAGAAGAAGACGAGGAGTAGAATGGTGCACTTGTGAGCGTTAAGTGGCATTCCGCGAGCCGGAACTGAAGTTGACTCCAGTGAGCCTGTAACATTTTGGTGGCTTGCGTTGCTGACATTGTGAGCAAGAGGCTACGTAGCTTGCCACGTCCTTTCGAAGCCCGGACCACCAGTACCTTTCTAATATCTTCTGGAAAGTTTTGTCACGGCCTAGATGCCCCGCCGTAGGGTTGTCGTGACAGAGATGCAGTACCGCTCCGCGCAGTGAAGATGGGACAACTGGCACCCAATGTTTAGTGCTGGAACTGCGATGGCAAAGTAACCCTGCACGAATCTGGTACGCTTTACGTAGGCGATTTCGGGCGTAGGCGATATATATATAGTCAGAGATCCGTACTTGCGGAAATGCTATGCTAGACGTTTATTGTATATCTTACGACAGTTACGCCGAGAAGCTTGGCTTCGTCAGGAGGTGGCATACATGACACAAGGAACGCTACGCCTCTGCAAACGCATGGACTTTTCAACCCGATGTCGTTTTATGACACCTTTAGGCTCCCTCGCACAGCCCCGTTTTTTTACATTACAAAAGTATAAGTTAACGTCAAGGAGACATCTGTATTTCATATTAAGCGTGGCGATCAATTCAAGGGGATAGCATTGTGCGCGACATTCGAGACACGAATGTTTCGGCGATTTGAGGGTAAGGTAAACAAAAAATTCGGAAAAGATTTTTGTGTAAAACAGCCCTAAAAGCACATGCCCCCAAAACGGCATGATTAGGGTGCCTTAGTGTTCCTCTGCTCATCGTGATATCGATTTTGTTGTACAAAATGCTGACGGTACGCGTACCTCGGCAGAAAGAAAACATATGTAGAAAAACAAATTCCGCCGGTGCACCGTCGATGTCAAACACTTTTGCGTGATGACACTATTTCAAGCCTTCCAGAGGAAAAAAATAAAGACGCGCCGTCAGCAAAAATGCAGCAAGCTCTAACTGCGGCCATGTAGGTTTGTTTTTAACCATTTATTTGTAGTTTGTTTTGGTTTGCGCGCGCCCGAAGCCGAAGCTGCCAGCACAAGCATGTCGCCCTGAACTTTGGTGGCAAGAAGTGATGCATGACGCCTTAATCGCGCAATGATGGAGAGGGGCGCGAGACGCGATGAACATTTTTGGTGAACGGTAAATCGCCTGCTGTCTGCGGAGCCCCTAGAGGTACCCAAAATGCTCATCAAGGAATTCACGTGCACGTCCCGTTCAACAGTTGAAAAGTGCGCAATTCATGTAGTTATCAAAATAATACAGTGATACACATTTTCATTTCACAAAAACATGCTAGCCACTGGACTTTCAATACGCGGAAACATGTCAAATGTTAAAGAAGCCATGCCCCCTTTCACCCCTCACTCTACGGGCCGCACACATGTTCTAAATGAAAACCGATTGTTTCCTCCTTCCTGTTGAGTGGGCAGAACTTCAGTACATGCCACTCTCTTTCCCCTTCTTCCTCCCCAAAGATAGAGAGAACAAAAAATGGCTGCCTGTTTTTATAACAATAAAGAAAATATAACGCAGCGCTAGCCATTCACCCTTAGGGCTGGCCGACCAGCCCTGCGTTGGGAAAATGACTGTGAAAACACGTTACACGTTCAGTTTCTCTTGAATTTTTATGACTCATTAGGAACGCATAAAAATCAGACCGGTAATTCAATGCTCGTTTTCATAAGATTATGAGAGTGAATTACCCTTAAAAATATAAAAGAAAGTTTCCGAACTTGCGCACATAAAACATCTTTGTCAGTTCTCACAATAAGAGTATCAGGGCTATTTTGCTAACGACAGTTGCCGGCCGTTGCAACGAGATGTTGACGCAAGGAGGTATCTTTGCAATCATATAATTAGCTTGTGCATTTATACGCAAATGTTTCGTAAACTTTCGGCAATGTATCTAACTTTACAAAAGCCAAGTAGCTAGCAGTAACCTGCGTGTACAGTCGTGCACCCTAAATGTATTATCGAGTACCCTTGTATACTTCTTAAAGATGTGTGGTTCAGAACCCTTACCTATATACTGTATACTATATGCATACGCCATTAGTATGGTTCGAGTAAGGTTACAATATTGTCTGACTCACTTTGTGTGCATGTCCCAGTTTTGTATTTAGGAGCATGTTTTTAGTACGGCACCCATTCCGATCGCTGAACACATAAGTACGCTTTCAGTAAGCTTTTCCGTTCAACATGTTTATTTTTCTTGTCGAGAAATAAACCTAATATTTCAATATAAAGATAAATAAGGGTAAAAATCATCATATAAGTAATACATTTGAACGTATACGGCTACAAAATGGTAAGAGCACACCATATAATGCCCTATATATAATCATATACACGAATAATTGACAACATATATATAATTAATATTTGTGTTCCGTACTTGGCGTCCCCTTCCAACATATACCCTTATTTGCTCTTGTGTAGGGAAATCGACTGCCTTATATATTTATATATGAATATATATGTCCGTATCTGAAGCATACCTTGCCCATATATGACATGTTTGTAAGGGATACCTAGACCCACTAAATGAGCTACGCTAAGATTATCGACACCATGTATCGCAACTTCCGATTGTCATTATTCAAAAGTTCGACTTCATCAGCATTAGTTTTGGTATATAGGAAGCTCATGCAAATAGCTTTGCTCTGTCACAAGCAGTTTAAATATTTCTGGAGGACGGAAAAGCGTTTCTGGTAATTACAGATGGAGCTTCAGATAACTTGCAACCATATTTTAAGCCACAAAATGGGCAAGTGTTATTGCTTTGAAGCGCATCTTATTTAGTGGCACTGGGAATACCCATTCAGTTTCCTCCTCTTGATTTATAACCGGTTTATGGTCGTAACGTAGTTCAATTTTTGTAAAGAATAGTTTCTAATATTCAAATGCAGAAGATAGGCAAGTCACGGAGTGTGGGTCACCATATTGCTGAGAAAGCTACAAAATGATGCAGCGCTAAATTATTTAAATTACCCTTCACACATTCCCATATTTTGTTTTACACTGAGACCAGACGCTGTCGATGCTACGAGCTGATTGGAGCAATCAGACAGTGTCCGGTTTCTGTAAATCCTGTTTTTATTTGTTCTGTCATCGCTGATCCAATCATAGACAGGCAATGGATAGTTACATGCGGTTTTGACCCTGTTTCATTGTTCCCATTAGCTCGTAGCGTCGGGGTGCGTCTGGATTTAATCTAAAACAACATATAGTTAAAGGGTGTTGAAAAGTGCGCTTTTATTATATATTTGTTACATTTTGCGAGGTATTGACGTTGACAAGGCATCATATATGTTATCTTCGCATCCCGTAGACGGCCAGCTTCAAATGAGTGCGTTTCCATTGTAGAATATATTAATCGGTGGGCTAGTTGAACAGCATGACCGCTGTCGCGTGCATCGTTATTTGTGTTGTTATTTACAATGTCTTCGCGTGTTAGAACTGCGTGTCTTGCACGACGCTTTTAAATGTGTTGCTGTTGATATCTAGCAAAACAATTTTCTTACCATTGATCTGCCGTGCAAGTTGTGCCAACTGGGAAGCACGTGCTTTTTATTGATTTACCGAGGCAAATAAATTGTGAGATTATTTTTATTTTGTATCACATAATGTGTTTATACACTACTTTTTATTGAAAACTACAACACTCAGCCGTCACGCTGAACCATTTCCGTAGGTTAAAGTTATTTATTATGTACATGTCCTAGAGGGTAATCAGTGAGCCCCGAACTCAAGAAAACAGCCGACGGGAATTGTACTTGGGATTTAGCAATATCCAGCCAGATGCTGCACCAACCAAGCTAGGCAGAGCTGGTGTGTTTTTGATTGAACAAATGTTGCCTTATAAATCAAACATTTACGCTAGCCTGATAATGCTGACAAGGATTGGTGGAAGGTGTGTTTGTTGAGAAAACATATCTAAGAAATGTGTGGTTGCACGAGCCTCATAGACACCACCTCCACACCTATCACCCTCAGATAGCATGAATAATAGACACGCTTATGCCTGTTTAACGGACTCGGTTTCACCGAGTCTTCGTCAACGTGATCAGTATAGTGAATTGTTTAATTGCAATATACAGTAACGGTGCCTCTAACGGTTGCTTTAACAGATTCTGTATTGGAAAAGCCAACGAATACTCCGAGTGACTCAGTATACCTGAGCGGCTCACAATCCGATAGTTCTGGCCCATCCGCAAATCCCCCGCTCACTTTTGGACCGATGGAACATCTGCCATGCCATCAAGAAGTATCTTTGAAACGACTGCAACTCAAAAACAATCAACGCTTGTAATGACGTACATCACCACCAGTGTCATTACAATTGAACCTTCGGCGTTTAGTACACGTAGAAATTCTACAATAATAGAATCTACGATGCCGAATACCTCAACAACAACACGTGAGTAAGATGGCTCGGCGACTCGATTTTGAATTTCGCACCACTGGGGATGACTTTTCATGATTATTTTTTTGGCGGTTAAAAGAAAAGCTTTCAGAGCGGCCGACTAAGTGGTGTTGAGCATTATATGCCAACGTTATGGCTAAACAAGAAGCCTGCTGGTATCTTGACGAGTCACTTAAGATTAAATATTCATTGATTGTCGTCCTTCGCTGATCGGAGCGCTGCGGACAATGTTTGATGGTTCAACCTTCCTTCAGAAAATACCAACGGAAACAATCTGTGTGTCATGTAGCCTTAGTATTTAAAATGTGTCAGCCTTAATGTTGATGTGCATTTTGAGTTGTTGCTTTTTATTATACTAATGACGTGAAGCCGAAAAATTTCCATTGTCTGTAGTCTCGCGAGCCGTGCCCTTCCAGCGGTGTCTTTCCAAAAATAACTTTTCTCCATTTGCAACATCTATTGAACTTGACATTGCGGGTGGGTTGTGCCTCATTAAATTTGATATTATGGTTCTCTCTCTTTTTTATGAGATTGCACCAGTCTAACAAGTGTTCGTTTTTTTAAGCTCGCAAACTCTCTACGTATTATTCTGGAGACGCGTAATGTCAACGGTAATGAATAAGTTTATAAAATTACTGCCTGAAAATATTTAACTACATTTCTAGATCCAGCGCCAATAAAATCGTTTATAACGTTCAAGACCGCGAAGATGAATTTAATCACGGCATCTTTACTGAGACTTATGCTAGAATAGGTTGACCTCACTCTCGCCGTCGTTCCACTCACAACCCCGTCAACTGTGGCTAGGCCAGAAGCTAGACACTCTTTTGCCTTCTCCACTTCGCCCCTCCCCCTACACACACAAAAAAAAAAAACAATAAAACACCTTTTATCCTTCGTTTTGCCTGAGGTTCGCTTCTTTGGTTCTTTTTTTTTTTCTCCATCCGCTGGATCGTTCGAACGCTCTCCGCGTCCGTTCTAAAAGCGGGCTGCAACACGGCAGTGGACGCCATGCTAATTGGATGCCCCATGTTGTTTCACTTAAGTGGCGACGTGTTGGTGAAGTTCAGCTTGCGCGGCAGCGGACAATGCGATGCAAATTTGGACTGCTTATGTGCACGAAAGAGCGGGCTCGAGGTTTGTAAATACATGATTCGCTCGCTTTGCATGCACCCCCGTTGTTTACAGCAATAGCTGTTAGTGCTTGTTTTGGCGCAATTCAGGGGCGTTCGTACGCAAAAAACCATGTGTTAGGGGAAGATAATACCGCTGCGTTATCTATTCCTCCCCAGCGCCGTCATTTCTCGCAGAACCACGTCATTTAAAAAAAAAGAATGCGTTACTGCTCTCTTTCTTTCACACTTCTTTAGCACGTATCACCCGAATAAAAAAATCATCAATGTAACCCTGTTTGGCAGTCAATGTTTTCTAGTGGACCGCTGGCTGTGCCTGACTGTACGTCAAGCACGTCTGATTGGCCAACAAGTTACTCTGACCGACAGGCAACCTCCAGTCAGACTCCGCTTGTCGGCTTTCTGATGTTTCCTGGTGGCAGTCGGCCGCCGCGAAATGCCGTCAATAGTTCTTGGTGGCGATTCTGATTGTACATCGATTGACTCTGACTGTACGTCAAAAAGCTTTGACGTGCAGA
Source organism: Ixodes ricinus (assembly GCA_037355805.1). Classification (NCBI taxonomy): domain Eukaryota; kingdom Metazoa; phylum Arthropoda; class Arachnida; order Ixodida; family Ixodidae; genus Ixodes; species Ixodes ricinus. The sequence continues at coordinate 25,443 of JAZHYW010049005.1, read as the reverse complement.
CAAACGTTCAGTCAAAGGACGGGAAGTTCGTTCGGATACCACTATTTCGTCAAATCTATAAATACGATAATAATCTATGGACGAGAAAACTATTTCGGGAAGTGAGCCCATAAAACCACTGATGTTAGAGATATGACAAGCAGGGCACCCGACAACCCTAATCAGAGGCTCGCCGAAACGCCGAACACGCCACTTTCTACTTTCGCTTTGCCCATAGAGGCTTCGCCGAGCTTCCATGAACGATCGCTCTCGACTCGTTTTGTTTGCCCGCTGCTCCAACCTGTCGATCCTGCCCGAGTTCTACAAAGTCTAATGTTCGAATAGGATTTGTCCTCGACAAGCCCCAGTCTGTCGTGAGTTCCGACTATGTAAGGAACTTTAGTGGTGTCGTTGAAGACGACAAGGTGTACCAGGTTTACTGGGCCGGAGACGCGCGAACAAAAGGAGGGTTCTAACTTCTACGACGCGAAAGTACTCTGCATGGCAGGTGAGTAGAACTGAAGTACGGCTATTCATGTACAAGTGATTTGTTTAACATGCTGGAGGCTTAACTGCATATGCAGCCGAAGCATTCTTTAGAGCGATGCACCCATTGTCGTAACCTCGCGCTGCAATACTGAAATGCTCTTGACTCGGTCCAAGAGGTTTAGGCTAGAAAGTTCATACCTTTCTATCGGGTGTGAGCTATCGACCTTGCCGCTGTGCCGCAGCTCATTATAATTGTTTTATGAAGAGCGCAGACAAAAAGCATCCACGAGCGTAGTTCAGATATGTCTGCTGCTCGCGTTCGTCCATGGAAGCCAGGGCCCTCTGTCGTAGCATGCATGCTTGCTCTCTAGCTTCAACGGAGTCGCATACGTTTTGTGAATTAAAGTGTATGCGGTCGTCCCGAAAGGTTTAGACATCGAGGGTGTTTCTCTGAAACGTGCTTAGGGTGTATGTGGGCCCGTTTTTAGAAGAGTGTCCCTTTTTCCTGAAAAACGTGAAGTTCAAAAGTGAAAAAAATAAGGACGGGTACACATTTGTTTTATATTTTGATGTTATGAATTACGTTCATTTTAAGGACTTGTGAACCGTTTCATAGCTATGCAAGATGGCCACCTCGGCTTGTGAACCGTTTCATAGCCATCCAAAATGGCCACCTTGGAATGGGAGCTTTTATAAACGCTGCCCTTGTTAATGAAATTCCCTTGACAGTGGAAGCCATACGTCATCTGTTGGACCATCAGGGCACGTTCCACCAGGGCTGCTGACTGGCAGTCAGTGTCCTAAATTACGTATCTTGATGGAATTTTTAATAGGGAATCCCGCTCTATTGCTGAAAACAAGTCTTCAACGCAAAAGCACATGTCCTAAAAGCAAATTTTTTTAAGACACCTCGTTTCAGTACGCATCAGCAGTCCCTGTGAATCGCAACACACTTCGTTTGTTCGTTTCCAATTTTTTTATATTGGTGCTACTTATGCTGGGGTGGGTAACTGCCACTTTAAAAAGGTGACACAGCGGCTTGAGAACAGATGTGCCACTAAAAGGTTTTCAAAACAAGTTTCGAAGTATCAACGAGAAGCCAGTACGGTCAAGCCACGCAGCCGTCAAAGTTTGCCGTTTACTGCATTCATATGTCACGCCGTGAATGGGCGTCGTTCTTTGGGTACTTAGAGGTGCGCTACACGGGTCTTTGCGACCTGTTAGAAGATCACACTTGCAATATCGGCTTCTGCTTGAAGCCAGTGCAAACTGGGAACGCAACATTCTCTGTCAAACTAGGAGAATTTGAAAATAAATAAATAAATAACATTTAAATGATACGGCAGATTTATGGTGCTAATGCTATGAATCAGGCATTGTGCTTTTTATTTACACTCAGAATTCAAGAGTGGCAGAACACAACTGAAGAGAAAAAAGTGGTCAAGATAGATGTTCCACCAGCTCATTCAACCGAAATCTTGACACCATTTGAACACTTGTTCACGTAGATGGTACGATAATTATGGGTATGTCAGAGAGTTCTCGTCATATACCAAAACAAAATATCGGCCGAAGATCAGTGCGACCTGAATACAAATACAGAAGTCGTTCGTGCACTAGCTTTTTTTCTATAAAGATATTCACCTATTGAGGCGAAAAGCCTTATATGCCTCATCGATCAGTCGACCGTTAAATTCCTTGACCGTAACCTGGTCGGTGACAGGATAGGTACCAAAACCTTTACGTGACAACGCGGGCGAATTAGATACAATAAATTAAGACGGATTGCAAAGCTTATTAAGAGGAATCAAAGTGAATTAAGAGAAAATAAATAGTCTTAAGAGTAATTAAAGATAAGTAATAGCATTCAAAGGGAATTAAGGACTATAAAGCGAATTAAGAAAAACCGAAGATAAATAAGACGACTCAAAGTAAATTAAGAGGAATCAAGGTAAATTAAGAGGAATTGAGGGTAATAAGACGAATTAAAGAGAAGTGTAATCAAAGCAAATTAAGAGGAAGTAAGTGAATTAAGGTGAACTAAAATAATTAAAGCGAATTAAGTAGATGACTAAGCGAAATAAGATGATTACTCAGCACATTGAGAAGCATAACTCAGCACATTGAGAATGATGACTCAACACATTAAGAAGGATGACTCAGCGCATTGAAAGGGGTGACTGCGAATTAAGCTTGCTAATTAAAGTGGCTAATTAGTGTGGCTAATTAGTACGGATAAAAAAGTGATTTAAGAAAGGTCGACCACGTGGTTCAACATCACGAAGTAAATCATGTGTCTGTCTTTAATACATCGGCGCTTGGGCTTTCCCCTTCAAGTCGTCTTAGGAATAGCATAAGATACACTGTGAATTTTTATTTAGATGCCACAAAAACCTATAATATACTTTTCCAAACTCTATCAAGCAAGATTGATGTTCTCCTTTTCTTCGGCGCGGAATTTGCAATTGCATCCGAGTTCAGTCCTAACACCAACACAGCACTCTACTAGAATTCATGCTCCGATTACGTTTCCATGCAGCAATGGCGGGGTCGGATAATTCGCGCGGCAGCTACTAGATGGCGAGCCTTTTGAAATATATATTTTTATGGATGTTGCAATGGAATCGTGGTTACATTCTGTCAGGACGTCGTTAAAACTTGCTCCTCAGCTCTCTGATAAATGTCAATCTGAAGAGTCGCGGGTATTTAGACCGTGATCCAAGGCCAATCGCACAAGTGATTGCCCTCTTGGAAAATTTGACTTGTAAAGAGATTGGAAAAGGAGGAACAACGCTATCATTGAAGTATCACCGCACAAAGGAATCAATTTGAAGGAGTTAAATATAGATGTGCTTTGTGCTATGACCAAGCGACGAAATCTGCCCAGTGGATTTCATTCTGCTCACTGCGACAGAAGAGAAAGCTCTTGCGTCATGCTCTATACAAAAGGAATTATAAGGGCAGCTCTCTAACTATGAATGGGTTGAAATTGCGGCGTAGTTTTTATTTGTTCGTCCTGATTCGCTCTATTCTGCAACCTATCCAATGTTGTGGTTTTTTTAAGCAATTGTTTGCGCCCACATTTACGAATAATTTTATCGAAATAATATTCCTAACAATACATGTTTATACGTAAGACGCTCTAAACAAATTGGCGTATGCTCATTCTGGATGCAAGTCCCACCATTCGTACATAGCCGAGAACAAGCATATGAAGTGCATTGTATTATTACCAAAGCATCTAATCCGGTTAAGCATAAAACGACTTCTGGGTAAGGTTTGAAACTACGGTTTACACACCTTGCACTGTCGTCTCCCCAATAGTTATTTCTCGAAAGGAGCCAACTTTGTGGTAGTAGCGGGTCGCTTATCTGCTCCTTTTTGTCTACTTATGGTGTTGCTGAAGGCATCAGACTTAACCCTTTTATTACTTCTATGGTAAAGCGTTGTATTAAGTATGCGTTATTGCCGTTATTTACTGATGATATTATACTGTTCATGGTGCTGAAACCACTAGAGAATTTTGAGGATCTTGAGCGAAATATAAATTTTATTTCGGCATGGCGTTGTTCAAATAGCGTTCTTCTAAGTCAGAGGTCTACAAACGTTTAGACTAAGTGGAAGGAATGGGGATCTGCTGCTGTCTAGAGGGCCGGAAAAATAGGTAAATATAAATAGGCACTTAATAAATAATTGTTGAATAGCATCCAAAGACAAAATTGGGAGTTCGAGCAAAAAAGAAGAAAATAATGTAGGGGATTAAAAATTATCACAAACGACAATAGCTGAAGCGGCGAATATCCTGCTCACAATTGAAAGTTTACTAGGCGAAATTGTGACAAACAAAATAAGGAACGAGCATCGAGATAGCTAAAACGCGGGCTGCGATTTGGCGGCGTGAGAAGAAGGAGAGCGAGACAGGCTCACAAGGTCCCACGCAGCTCCTCATCTCCTGTGCCTTAGTATCTCGGAAAATCGGCCCAGAAGGTTCGAGCGGCGAGTGTTCGGGGTAATAATCAACAGGCTCATTTGAGAGCTCGAGAGTAAATGAAATGATAAGAGTGACGAGCAAGCGATAATAAACACGAATCTTCTAGAATTTCGAGACCGAGCGTTGCTTGCTTGGCCCAGCGCACGGCATACCCTCCTCTTAAAATAGCATTGTCCTGATGCGACACGAAAGGAAAACAAAACGTTTATACTAAAAATACCCTGTGACAAAATAAACACGCCGGGTCACACTCCTAATGCAGTAGAGCTAGTTGAGTCGAACGACGTGTACCACTGCGTGTCGTGGCCGGCGGCGTTGTGATGGTCGGGTTCCGTTGCTAAGCATCTCTTAGTTCAAGTCCCCAAGTTGTCAAATTGCCGTGAAGGGTACGAAGTAGCTTTTTAATAATTTATAGGTAAGTCTGCGACTGCAAATGGGCGTACACACCCACACCTTGCAATCTCAGAAATAAGAGAGTAGAGGGTGCACCCTTGCCCCCAGTAGACACTCTTCAGGTCATCGACGAGAAGTATCGGGAGTGGCGCAGCCGGTGTAGCGTGTTGATGTTGATGGACTTCAATGCGGGGGAGCGGATACACATTTTTTTTCTTGTTCACTACGCTGATCCGCCGGTTTTTTGCGAAGAATCGAAGCATTTCGTCCTTCAATTTTATTAGTACTTCTTGAAAGGCTCACGGGTTGCTTGAAGGCTGGATAATGTCGTCCTTGAGCACCTCTTGCACTTGTTCATGAATGGCCTCTCTTTCCTTTTGGGGAGACTCGGTACGGCGGTTGATGCACAGGGAGCGCTTCGTCGTTAGTAACGACGCGATGCTTCGCAACTGTTGTTTGGTACACTTTCGTCGTCGTCACCAAGCGCTCGCTGAATTCCGTGAGGAGGTCTCTGAGCTGTCAACTTTCCGTGGCAGGGAGCTTGGGGTTAACGTCAAGCTGCGGCGGCTGTGTATTGTACGGCTGAGATGGCGAGAGCTCATCAAAGACCGCGGCGATTTCGGCGGCGTTCCGTATTTCCTGAACGTGTCCTACAGGCGCACCTCACGTGAGATGTTGCGCCTTCTTTCGGATGTTTGTTACGGGAACAACAGTGCATTCATTCTGCAGCTCTTCCACGCGCCTTGCGACGCCTGTTCATCTTCCGAGGAGCAGTTGAGCGTCGCCATCCAGAAGACCGTCCCCGCAGGCGACTGCATCGATGATGACGGGCAAAAAAACACTCGACCGCGGCGGCAGGTTCATGTGCTCCGCAATTAATCAGATGGCGGCTGGCGTCGCCTTGGATCCCTCCAGAGGTAGGACGGGCTTTCGCAGCGGCGCTCTATTTGCTCCAAGGTCGAACATAACACCGTACGTGCTCAGGAAGTTCATGCGAAGGATGACGTCCATCGCACAGTCCTTAAGGACGACGAGCTTGACTGGACATGTGTTCCCATATGTTTCGACGCGAGCAATGCACCTCCCAACACAAGTGATGGGGTGTCGTACGGCAGTGCATATTTCCGGCCTTTCATGGTATCGTGACTTTTTGAAGGCGGCAATATGTCTTCCCACTCAAAACTGAGTAATCTGTTCTGGTGTCGACGAGGGCCGAAGCGTCTTGGCCGTCGATGACAACGTTGAGGTTGTTGAGCACCTTTGCAGAACCGTCGTTTCGATAGTTGTGGTTGCTAAAGGGGGCCTCCAGCGTTAGGCTGTAGGGGCACCTGCGGTAAACGTGGTTGGCTTCCCCACAATGCTGACAAAGTGGGCGTCGGTCGGCCGTTCGCTGCAGGTCGGTTTTTCTCGGCGAGGGGAGCCCTGGGCAGACGTGCTGGATTTGTCTTGGCGTCGAGGGTACCGCGGCATTGGATTGTCCCGTAGAGATGGCACCGGGTATTGAGGGGCAGCCGTCGCCGGTCGTCGGACCACGGCGACGTTACTCAGAGTCGGCTCCCTTTCCGCCAGCATGATGAGGAGAACCTCTGGTCGGAGCGTCCGATAAATTCCTTCGCGGACAGCCTCGGTGATTGAGAGGATGCAAATGAATGACCGCACGAAGCTACTTCTGGAGCTCCTCCCCGATGACGTCGCGTAAAACCTCCCGAATGTCCCGTTTACTGGCGTCGGTTTCGTCGCCAAGCAGCGTGGAGGCAGCGAGGCGTGTGCTTTGAAGGCGCGCTGTATGTTCTTTGCCTCTGCGACAAACGCTTAGACTTTTGCCTACGGGTTGCGGGCGAGGCATATAGAGATATCGGCCCTCACGCAGAGCGTGAGGACACGTAGCTTGATGTCGTCTGTTGCTTATGGGTCGGCACATGGGCTCAGAAACCGGACATATTCAACGAAGCTGGTGACGCTTTCGGTGGAGCCTTGCGTCCTCGTTCGAAGGATGTCATTGGCTCTCTCCCGTCGGTGCTGACTCGCGAAACTTCATCAGAGCTCTCCTTTCAGCTGGTACCACGACGTAATCAAGGTTTCATGAATCTCAAGCAAGTGTAGCGCCGTGCCCTCGAGAGCAAAGTAAACGTTCTGAAAACCCTGTTCAAGCGTCCACTGTGCCGGGCCACTCGCTTTGTACAGGGTGGTCAAGTCCTTGACGACTTTGTAGCCGTCGTCTTGGAAGTAAGCATAAGGCCGAAGTGCGCCGGGCATGTAAGCAATGGGGTCTGCGGCACGGGTCTGTGACGATTGGTTGCTCATGACTGGTCTTATCAACGTGTTTATCTTAGTCTTACGTGGCAGGATACCAAGCTCAGGGGTTTTGTCTTCGGTGCGTTGGTCGCTCGCGCGTGGGCATCCTCCTCAATAAAGTCTTCTTTCGCCGGGGAGCAGGCTAGCACTATGGGCCCTTGGAGGAGTGTGCCTACTGGGTTGCGTTATTCCGCGCCTCCACCAGAAATGTCACAAATGACATAGCAGACGCGGCGAAAATTCTGAGTCAAACTGAAAGTTTAATGCGCGAAGCTGTGCCGAACAGAATAAAAAACGAACTTCGAAAGAACGAGCGTCGAGACAAAACAAAAGCCGGCGGCGATTCGGGGGCGTTACAGCAAGCGAGAGCGAGACTGACTCGACAAGGTCATGCGGAGCTCCTTATCTAATGTGCGTCAGCATCTAAAAGATCGGCCCAGAAGTTTCGAGCGCCGAGTGTTCAGGATGAGAATGAGCAGGTACTACTTTCGATAACCAGAAGGTAGGACAATAGAATAAAGGTTGCGTCCCGAGCAAGAAGAACCACGAATCTTATGGACTTAAGTGACCGGTAGTCCCGTGCTTGGACCCGCACGCGACAGTAAAATAAAAAAATGAAAAAAATAAATGTATTTTTTAGAAGATCGACTTCGAACTTGCAAGTTTTTCTAAAGAAAGGCTTGTAAGTTTGAAGTCGATTTTCTAAAAAACCCACCTTTTATTTTTTTTATATACAGTTAGGCAATATAGTAATCTGTCAGGACCTACGAACAGAAATTGTAATATATTGTTTGGATGGCCGCTTTTAGACTCGAATCTCGTGCTGTGAGGGTTTTGAACGGGACATCGCATAGACGCTCTGCTGAGCAGAATTTTGACCAATGTAAGGTTTTCTATTGAGTTAGTACTTACCTAAATATCTGAGCATAAAAGCCAGTGAAGCAACAATATTTATCCTAACAATATTTGTTCACTTGGCACTAGCGTATTTTTCAAGTTGTGAGAGCTTCGCCCTATGTATTGACGGAGGAGTTATGTAATACCTAGACTCCCGTAATATCTAGATAGTTTGATAGCTAGCTATCCAGCAATACCTAGCTAGATATATCTAGGTATAGCTAGATAGTGCTAGGTATAGCTAGATAGAGCTAGGTATAGCTAGATATAGCTAGGTATAGCTAGCTATAGCTAGCTATAGCTATAGCTATAGCTAGCTATATCTATAGCTATAGCTAGACGGACGGACGGTATCGAGAGTCTACTACCACGCCCAGAGGCTGCTGCCAACCACCCAAAGGGGCAACGTCCAAGGCTCAGAACAGCGCACGAAGAATAGGCGCGATAGCCTATAAAAGAGGGACTTGCCGACAGATGTGGGAGACGGACCGGAGGTCGCGGCGGCGTGTAGATCGAACGCTACGGCCATGTTATACTTCAATACCAACTAACATTTGCTGTTACTTTATTAACTGTAGTTTCTTGTTTTGGAAACCCCTGCTTCGTGTTGTTCCTCCAGGGTGTGCATGCAGCAAGGCAACCCTGCCACATGGCGTCCAACGTGGGGCCCGAACCCACGTCCCTGAGATTAAGAGTCTCATGATCTACGGACTGAGTCAGTCGGGCATGCCCGAGCAAAGAGAAAATCTTCCTCGCTCATAAGAGCTACCTCCCACCCCCTTTGGCCGGAAACTCTCTCGAACCCACATGTGCTTGGCAGGGCCCGCTGGCAATCCTGGCGCCAAGACCTGCACGGGACGGGCACAGATTTTTCAATAAAAGCAGCTGAAAATCCGGTCAACCCTCGCGCGCCTATGGGCCGTGAAAATTCGGGTGGTCACGTGGCAACCAAATCGGGAAACTATTACGGCCGGCGCCGATGAGCCCCACAGCAGAGGCGCCGATGGCCACTATCACAAATGGGATCACACGCGCAGCGCCGCTTGTTTATTTATGTTTTTATTTATTGTACCCTCAGGGCCCGAGGGCATTACAGAGGGTATGTATGTGGAATTCAGCCTAACAGCGAAATGATTCAGCCACGCAGGATGATAACCTAGCTCGGTTTTTCTATCGCGAAGCTTTTGTATACCGGGGCTGCTGCCTCACTTATAATGAACGCTGCCTCTAAACAATGCAAAATAAAAATGACCTTTCGTTCGGCAGAGACACGTCTGCAGTTAGCCTCCGGGTCAACAATATCGGCTGGCGGAACCGTAAGGCTTCAAATTTCATGTAATGAGAAGAAACGGCCTCAGCGCTTTCTGTATCTCCCGGGACTCGTCGTACCCGTAATCTTGGGTCAAGATTTAATTGCATGCGTAAGCATGACGCTCGACTTCCCTGGGGGCGGCTACCGTCTGGAATACCAGGCGGACCTGACTTCGTTCACCAGACGAAAGAACTGCATCACTGCCCCAACCCTTCCGGCCCACTTCACAACGCCTGCAGCTGCCCTGTCATACGAAATCTCGGATACCCTGCACGAAGTGTCCTGGCCCTGACCTCCAAAAGAGAAAGCTGGAGGACGTCTTGCGGCCGTTTTGTCCGATGTTCACGGAGCGACCAGGAAAGACTGGCATCGGATTGAAAGCGGTAACGCACCGCCTTGGAGGTGCAATCCACGCCCCATCAGCGTGCACAAAAGAGAACTCCTGTGCGTGGCCCTTCAGGAGATGCTGGACACCGGTGCAGTACGTGAGTCAAAAAGCTCTTGGGCATTTTCTGTCGTTCTCGCTCCGAAAAAAGATGGAACTGCCAGACACTACGTAGACTACAGACGGCTTAACGATGTGTCTGTACGGGACAGTTACAATTGTCCCAGAATTTCCTCTATAATGTACGCGCTCGGTAACGCGACGGTATTCACCACGTTGGATTGCAGCCACGGATTCCTTCAGATTGAGGTGCATCCGTTAGACGTGCAGAAAACCGCTTTCATTTGCCACAGAGGACTGTACGGGTTCACCCGCTTTCCTTTTGGTTTGTCAAACTCGCCAGCGAGCTTTCAGCGTTTGATGGACGTTGAGCTAAGAAACGCAAACTACAAATTCGCGATGGCGTACATGAATGAAGTTGTTGTTTTCTCGCGTACAATCGAGGAGCATCTCGAGCACTTGGCTATCGTGCTTGAGCGGATGCGGAACGGGGGCTAAGCAATCAATCCGGGGAAATTTCATTTGGCCGAACCAAAAATCAACCTTCTCAGATATGTTGTCGATTGCGGCACACTCTGTCCCAACGAATGAAAACTGCGTGCACTAACTGAGTACACTGCACCCTGACGTAAAAAGTTTACAGCGATATCTCGGAATGATTCCATTCTATAGGATTTTTTTCTTTACTGCTCCGAGATTTATCAGCCGCTTCATCACCTTCTCCGAAAAGGCGTCCAATGGTGTTGGAGCGAAGAGCATCAAGGTGCATTCCCGGCCTTATTAAGGGTAGTGACCGAAAACGCTTGTCTGCACCTTCCTGACCAAAACCAACCATTCGTTTTCCAGACAAATGCAAGCGATTGCGGCGTCGGAGCTGTTCTATTGCAGGGACATGACGGTATACTTGGGCCGGTTGCTTTCGCAAGTCAGACCTCAATTCCGCACAGCGTAACTGCAGTGTTGCAGAAAGAGAATGCTTAGCCCTAGTGTATGCGTTAAAGCGATTTGACATGCATTTGAATGGCCCAACATTCCAAATTCAATGTGAACGTTTAGCGTTGTCATTGCTAAAAATATTTCAGAACCCCGCTGGTCGCTTCGCTCGTTGGGCATTTACGTTACAACAATACAATTACACTATTGTGTACAGGCCGTGTTCTACAAACAAAATCGCTGATGCACCTTCCCGCGCTCCCCTTCCTGAGGAGCACGTGCATGAAGTTCCAGGTCTGGTTAGATTCGTTAATACTGCACTGGGACTACCTGACTCACGGTGGGGAAAATTGGTCTCAAGTTAGGATCTTCTCAAGGCCTAGCACGACGGTGGGTTTTGCCAACAAGTGACTGCCTGGCTGGCAGCGTCAAGCCCAGTCAACACCAAGCGTGATGAACAGTTGGACTCTTGCGCACTGAGCAGTGACGGACTCCTGATGCGCTATATCCTTCAGGCTGATGAGGATCTGAGCAGTTCGGTGTTTCGAACAGTGATACCTCTGAATTTGCGTAAGTCCTTCATCAGATAAATGCACACCTCTGCCCTAGCCGGACACAGAAATGGGAACAAAGCTTACGATAAGTTGTCCCAGATTGCGACTTGGCCCGGACTGCGGCAAGATGTACAGAGAAATGCGCGTAGTTGCCCGTCATGCCAGATAAGGTAGCCACGTGGAGGTCAACCCACATGTCTCATTTAAACGATCGCAAGCCAGAACCTTTGCAGATATGTTGCTGTGACGTCATGGGTCCATTTCCACATAGCCCACAAGGAAACCAGCACTTGTTCTTAGTAACAGACCATTTCACCAAATGGGCGAAAATGTACCCTTTACGAAAGTTGGAGTCGCAGAAAATATGGGACTGCCTACTTCAACTTTTCTCGCGGTTTGTTTTCCCGGCAAGCCTAATTTCGGATAATGCGTCACATTTTACAAGCAAAATGTTCGTTGATGCATGCGCGGTTCTGGAAATTGAACATAAACGGACTTCGCCGTGTCATCCACAGGCAAATATAACCGAAAGAGTAAATCGAAACCTTAAGATGGACGCTTGTTTCGGATACAGAGCGTCACAGACTGCGATACGAAGCTCCCAGAAACAGCCTTCGCCACACGCACAACGGTTAACCGATGAACCAGGCTCACCCCTGACCAGCTCGATTTTGGCAGAGAGCTGCTTTTCCTCTCACTAACACTCTCCGTTCGACAGAACCCAGGGCGCAGGACCGAAACTGCACAAAATTCACAGACGACCGTCGAAAGCGTTTTTTTTTTTATTTGTTTGCGGATCTTTTCCGCATAGGGGGGCAGAGATAAAGGCATGGTTCCTGACGGAGCCTCTGCCCCCCTTACAGTTCAGCAACTCAATATATACAGTATACAAAATAAGAAACAACTATTGAACAAATATAAAACAACTATCGAACAAATATGAAATAACACTGGAACAACTATGGAACAAATAAGAAGCTACACTTGACATACAGAACATCAGTCACGCCACTGTCACGAGATATACCAAAATGCACAAAATCAATTCCAATCAAACTCTCTGGGCATTATTTCAAAAAAAAAAAGATATAAACAAAATGAACAGTTTTGTTCATTTTCAAAGATATAAACAAAACAACAAATAAACAAAATTTCAAAGATATAAACAAAATGAACAGTTCACTATCAACCTCAAGAAAGCCCTGGAAAACCCTGACGTTGCCAGAGTGCAGCAATCTGACCAGTACAACCAGGAACGCCGAGACCTGCAGTTCGAGGTGGGAGACTTGGTGCACAGGCGCACTCACCCCCTGAGTGACGCGGCGAAAGGCTTCACGGCCTCACTGGCCAGCAGGTGGGAGGGTCCATTTGTGTAGGCAAAAAAAAATGAAAGCCGTTTACAACTCCCTGTAACGCCGAATTGGAGCGCAGCTCTTGAGGAGGAGGAGGAAGGTACTGAGGGGAGGGTGTACTTCTCCTCCCTCCTCCTCACCTCCTCATTCTGTCTGCTACTCCTCCCTCTGAGTGGCGTCGCCGTCGCCTCACGAGGGTCACGTGACCTCATGGGGGTCCCGTGACCCCCGCGGCGCCACGTGACCCATGTGGGGTCATATGACGATGACGATGACGCCATCGTCAACATCAGTGACGTCACTGATGACGTGGTCGTAATCATTACTGATGACGTCATCGTCATCATCACTGATGACGTCATCGGCATCGTGTCGTCATCGTCATCACTGATGACGTCATCAGTGAACGCAAAGAGTGACGTCACGCGTACCATAATCCACCGCACTGTTACGCCGACGGCGACGGTGACGGAGACGGCGACGCCGCTCAAGCCGGAAACGGGCGCCTAAGAGCTGCGCTCTAAAACCTTTACCCGCTTGCATACACACGAATTCACCATTTCAGTGGTAAGTCCACAGGGCCAACTCATGTCAACCACCTTAAACAATTCCACATCCCGGAAGATGGTTTCTCGCAGGATCGAACTGATGCCGACGACGGCCCGGTCCCTGAACCCCATCGCCGCCACAACCTGCAACGTCGGTGACGGCTGAGAGAGAAGTTGTAGAGCAGAGGACAAGATTCCTGTTATTGTGTTTCTTATTTCAATCGAGTTTCGAGCTTTGTAATTGGTATATTATCCAACGGATCTGATCGCCTTTCTGAGGGGCCGATTCTGCTCCTTTCGGCGCCGAGGAACATGGCGCCGCCTGAGGCATCTACATCGTGGGCGGCCGCAGCCGTGGCAGTAGCGAGACGTGGCCGTCCACGCCAGTACAACGAAGACCAACTAATAGAGGGAAAGAACGACATTCTTGCTTTCGCATTAAACAACTTTTAAGAAGCGCTTATGTCTACTTAATTTTTTTTCAACTGCTATCCAAAATGTATGTATATCACTTCCATTGAGGTTCCACGAGACGGCTTTTTACTTTCAACAATAAAACATTTCTACTTTTCTCTACCCGTGTAGGTCACCTGCAGGTAGGCGGACGAGCGACCCGTGCAGCCGTGATGCGGCTTATCGGGCGCCAGCGATCGAGATTATTTTTTTCACAGCCTCTAGGTAAAATGCTTCTTTTGCGAGTGGCTATCAATCTGTAATCCGTAGTAGATTGCAGGAACTGTGCTGGAAACTGCGTCCTTTTTATTTTTGTTTTCCATAAAAAATCAAACAAAATGCCCACCCCGGCACTAATGAAGGCCAGCCACATCGAGGTGCTTTTGCGCGAACTGTGTGCGGAAAAAAAAGTGTCGTATTAAACATTCTCACTTATGTTCGAAATACTTTATAGCCGCCTGCTGTGAGTTGAGTATCCTTCTGCTGCAGGAACACCTTCATGAGTGGCAAGCCCAGACTCAAGCCCGCTGTGACCACTACGACATCCGTTCGGAGAGCAGCTCTCATAATATCGAAAAAGCAATATATTGCACATTCTTTCACTATAGCCAAAATTTGGTGCAGTCACATTTATTCTTAACAACATATTATGTTTTTTTAATTTTTTTGTAAGGATTATATTTGTTTCGGACATCGAATCTGGCTCTTTCTACTCTCGGAGTTTCACTCACGCGGCCGGTCTGATCAAAAAGATATGTGAAATGTCTAAACGAAGTTCATGTCTCAGTTTAGACATAACTTTCGACACATTGCTATTCTTGTCTGGCATTTCAGAGGTTTCTGGACTAGGTGTTGAACAACCTTATATGCGATAGAGCCGTTGCCTGGTTCGGCAAATTGTTGCCGCGCAAGAATCTCTCGCAGAGGAAATGGTGAAAACGTATTTATGTAACTTCATTGCGAAAAATTTATCAACGGGTTAAAACGATTTTTAAAACAACGAAACTGTAGTTGACGGGGCATTTAAATTGTCAGCCAATAGAAGCTAAAAAACAAAAAATATAACTAAAAAATATAGTGTAGAATTACTTTTCCCTTGTGCACTCCTGGATGAGTGCTTGAGCGTATTGCATCCTACTCCAGCAATAAAAAGGGTAAAGGGGTGCACATTTTTAAGGGTAACTTTTGCGCTCTAAATTCGAAATGAACATTTTGTAATTTATTTCTGTACTTTACAAACTAGACTATATTATCACGAATGAAAATTAATCAGGCCACGAAAACTGAAGTAAACTAAACGTTTAATGAGGCGATGTTGTGCCAAAAATAAAGTAGAAAAAGTCTAGCGTCTCAGACGTCGGTGGCGGCGAGATAGCAGGATCGAACGCTGGGGCGAGACTGACCCCTGCTCGCCACGCCGAGCCACTTATGTACACGTGTGGGGTTCTGAAAGAATCAGCGTTGAAGGTTCGACGCATAGAACATTCTAACTCTGACTAAGCAACAGGGTTCTCGAAATTGCCAGAACTCAAAATTTACAGGAATAACAAATATGGTGATCGCTCCCAGGCATCGAACCTCGAGCCATTAGCGTAGGAGCCAAGAACGACAACTATTCAGCCACGAGCGTGAATTGGTCGGCCACGCACGTGGCATTGCTCCCCCTTTAGACAGAGCATCATCTCGATGTAACGTGCAAGGAAATCAAATTGCAAAGCAAACAAAAGGGAAAATGCGGAGGCCGGTAAAACACAGTCCTATCAAGCATAGCACGGTATCACAGTCTACAGTTTCATATTGCGTAGTACGGCTTGAGACGCACGACGTGGACGACTTCAGGTCGTGGTGGGCGGCGTGATCATGTTCTCGACCAGTCGGCCATCAATCGTAGTTGAGATCTCCCATGCGTCAAAGGACTTTGTGTGCTCCGAAGTTTAGTTGTGAAAGCTTCTCGCTGAGTCCATGACGTCGTATCGGAGTCCCCACCTACACCTCGGCCGGCTTGCTAGAACCAGCGTCTCAGCTGAGACTGGGTGAAAGAAAGCACTGCCAAAGCCAGCGCACGAGCTGAGCGGGACTCAAGTTGCGTCTCAAGACGCTCGCGCGCCCCAGCCTTTGCAGTGCTTTCTTCACCCAGTCTCAGCTGAGACGCTGTTCTAGCAAGCTGGTCTCCGGGCTGGAAGTGAACCTCTAGACGACGTAGGTTGTAGTGGCCAGCATCGACACGTCGCTGATCTGGAATCCGGACTCGGGCGAGCTGGCGGACTTCTTCTCGTTGCGCTGAATCTGGGCGTCGTCACTTCCGTCGCCAGCTGGCTTGTGAGGTAGCATGACGTCAAGCATCGTTGTCACCTTGCGAACATGCATCAGCTGCAATGGTGTAACACCAGCGGTCTCATGAACCATTGTGCTGTAGGCGAATCGGGCATACTGAAGAAACTCGACCCACGTCTTCTGTTCCACATTGAGGTACATCGACACCATTTCGGCGATGATCTGGTTTAGGCATTCCGTCAGCCCATTAGTCTGACGACCGTACGCTGGGGTTCGCCGATGGTTGGTGCGGCTGAGACGGAGGATTTCTTACATCAGCTGTGGCATGAACGGTGACACTCGATCTACAATCAAAACCCACCATTTGTAATCAGTGGCTTCGATTATCCAGCGGTTTTTGAGGGTCGACTGTGGAAAAGGAACAAGCAGATTCATTCCGATCTGCTAGAACTGTGTTGTTGGTGGTGGGATCGCCTAGATGAGACGAGCCGTCTTTATCGGCTGTTTTTTTTTGCGTAGCAGGCGCTTGTGGCATGATCGGGTGTAGAAGTGGGCGGTCTTGGGGAGCTTGGGACAGTAATAAATTTTACGAATTCAGGTCAGTGTCTGGCTGTAAACAAGGTGTCCGGATGTCGGGTCGTTGTGACATGCTTCTAAGATATCATACCGAAGGTCGGTCGGGATTACCGGCAGCCATGGCGAGTTGTCCTGAAGTTTTCTTTGTAGAGTACACATTTCCAAATGGTGAAGTTCGGCAGGAATCGTAAAAAGAACACCTGGAAACGTACTCCCGCGCTCTTTCAAGTGCTCTATTATTGAGCGGAGGTTAAATCGGCTGGTTGAAATGCTGCCATTTTACTGACATTCACTGCGCCGAGAAAAAGTCGCCGTCATCGTTGTCAGTGAAGGTGGGTACGGCTTCGACGGGGGCCCTTGAGAGACAATTGGTGTCACTATGATAACAGCCGGATTTGCACGCCACAGTCATGTTGAACTCTTCTAGTCCGGGACTCCATCGAGCGAGGCGTCCAGAAGCGCCCTTGAGGGGCAAGCCAGCAGAGCGAGTGGTGGTCCGTGACTATGCGGAAAGTGCTCTCGTTCTAGTATGGGCGAAAATTTTCACTGCCCAGACGACCGCAAGACATCCTTTTTTAGTCGTAAATAATTTTCCTCCTCCTTGGACTGTGTACGACTTGCATAGGCGATGACTCGCTCGATGCCTTCTTGCACTTAAACCAGTGCCGCTCCAAGTCCTGGGTTACTATCGTCCGTGTGAATATCGGTTTTCGCATCTTGATCAAAGTGTACAAGAACCGGAGAAAAGTGGAGTCTTCGCTTCAGCTCGGCGAATTCCAGCTTCTGCTCATCGAACCATTCGAACTTCTCGGCGTCCTTCGTGAGCGTGAGGTTTGTGAGGGCTGCGAAAATCCTTGCGAAATTGCAAACGAAGCGTCGGCAGTAGGCACAAAGTTCATGGAATCTTCGCACAGCCTTCTTGTCTATAGGCACTGAAAATGACGCGACTGCGCGAGTCTTCTCTGGGTCTGGGCGAACGTCTCCTTTACTAACCACGTGGCCTAGGAACTTTAGTTCGTCATAGACGAACTCGCACTTTGACGACTTGAGTGTAAGTCCGGCGTCTGTATGGCTTGGAGGAAAGATCGCAGTCGTCGTAAGTGCGCGTCGAAGTCGCTTGAAAATACTACTTATGTCGTCAATGTAGACGAGACAGCTCTGTCACTATATTACTGCCAGTACGGTGTTTATAACACGCTGGAAAGTTGCTGGCAATGTGCATAGTCTGAAGCGCATCATCTTGAACTCGTACAGTTCATCCGGCGTGACGAAAGCTGTCCCGTTCGTCAACTTCGATCTGCCAGTAGCCGTTCTTCAAGTCCATCGATGAACAATATCGAGACTTGCGCCGCCGGTCTAGCGTGTCGTCGATGAGGAGGAGTGGATCGATGTCATTCTTCGTCACCGCTTTGAGCTTCCGATAGTCCACGCAGAACCTAAGCGTTCCGTCCTTCTTAACCAGTACAACTGGAGAGGCTCATGGACTGCTTGGAGGCTAGATTATGTCGTTGTTTAGCATATCTTGAAGTTGCTACTGCAATATTTTTCTTACTCTCACGTAGACATTGTATGGCGATTGATGTGAAGGGAATGCGTCGTCCTTGCTAGCGCTGCGGTGCTTCGCAACGGCGGTTTGGCGCACTTTCGACGACGTCGGAAAGGAGTCCCAGTATTCAGCGAGGAGGTTAATCAACCGCTGTCGTTTGCGGCCCGGAAGCCTGGGGTAAATATGGAACTGTGCAGGCAATGCATTTACTTGCTTGCTAAGGTGAAGAGGACTCTTCAACAATCGCGGCAATTTCGGCGGTCTACAGTGCGCCCATCCTGAAGTTCAATTCCTGCTCTTGCGAAGCCTATTGCTCTTCCCAGAAACAATTGAATGTTGCGTTCCAGAACAACTTCGCCACAGGTGGCTGAATCTGTTATGACGTGTACAACACTTGATTGTGGCGGCCGGTTCACGTGGTTGGTAGCTGCTCGGATTCCGACTGACGCTATTGGGTTACTCTGAAGGCTGAACATGTTCGCGCAGCGTCAATGTGTTTTCTCTAAGGTCGATGACTGCGCCATATTCACACAGAAAGTCCAGGCCAAGAATGACGTCTCTCGCATAGTCTTGTATAACGACGAATTACACAGGACACGTCGCGCCGTGAATTTCGACGTGAGCAGTGCACCTTCCGAGAGGTGTGATGAGGCGACCTCCAGCGCTTCGTATCTGTGGCCCTACCCAAATGTCGTAACTTTTTGAAGGTGACGAGAGTCTCCCTCTCAAAACGGAGTAGTCTGCTCCGTTGTCCACGAGTGCCGATGCGTCGTGGGCGTCGATAGCACTGTTCAGGTTGTTGGCCACTGTTGCGTGAGCATCGTTGGGACACGGGAAGTCGGGTGAGTGGGAGCGCAGCTTCTTGTCGTCTGCGTCTTGTGGGACGGCACGGCTGCTCTGGCGCAAGACGACTGGAATGAAACTACGGAAGGTTACGTTAGGGCCCTGAGCTCGCATTCGAAGAAGGTCCTTGCCTTTTGTCGTTGGTGTTGAGTGGTGAGCGTCTCCACCAAATCGCTCCTGCGGACATCCAACTATGTCAAGATTGGCTCGTGGTTCTGAAACCTGCGCTTAGCTGTGCCATCTAATGCAAAGTAGAAGTTGTGCAGGCGCTGTTCTAATGTCCAGTTTTTTTTCGCGCCGCTTAGTTGTATTGTTTGAGCCCGTCTTCATTGTCCTCATGAAGTTCGCCTTGAAGGGGTGTCGGTGTCCGAGGCTCCAAAGCGCAGGTAAACGACGAAAGGACCAGATGGTACCTGCGGCAACTCGGTCCCCATCAACGGCGCTTCAACGTCCTCGGTTGCTGTGTGAGTTGAACGCACTTCGGAGTGTGGCCATTGGTTACGGCGACTGGCTGGGTTCTCTAGTTCGTCGACGGGGATTAGTTTTCCCGGACTGGAGAAGGATCGGGCCCGACAGATCTTCTCAGGGGTACGTTTCACGTGCATGGAATGCGGCACCTCGCACTTCCACCATAATATCACGAATGACAATTGATGAGGCGACGAAAACTGAAGAAAACTTGACGTTTAATCGGGAAAACTCGTGCCTAAAACAAAATAGATAAAAGCTAGCGTCGCACGTGTCGACGTTGACGAGGCAGCAGGATCAAACGTTGAGGCGAGACTGACCCCTGCTCGCCAAGCGGAGCCACATATGAACACGCGTGGGCTTCTGGAAAAATCGGCATAGAAGGTTCGGCGCATAGAACATTTTAACCTCGAATATGCAAAAGGGCTGTCGAAGTTACCGAAATTCAGAATTTACAGAAATAACAAAAAGGGGCCTCCGCTCCAAGACACTGAACCTCGATCCCTTTACGTAGGAGCCAATGACGATGACGATTTAATTACGAGCGGGCTTGGTCAGCAACGTACGTGACAATATTCCAGCAAACATTAATTTGAAGCTGAATAAGGTGTGCGTTGTATATACCATTTAGTGCACAATGGTGTTTGGCTGGGTGGTGGTGGAGTTTTTAGAGCGCAGCTCTTAGGCGCCCGTTTCCGGCTTGAGCGGCGTCGCCGTCGCCGTCGGCGTAACCGCGCGGTGCATGATGGGTATATTTCCCGCTAAATTTAGCGGAAAATTTTCCACGCTAAATCTAGCGGAAGATTTTTCCCGCTTTATCTAGCGGAAAATTTTCCCCGCTAAATCTAGAGGGAAATTTCCCCGCTAAATCTAGCGGAAAAGTTTCCCGCTAAATGTAGCGAAAACTTTTCCCCGCTGAATCTAGAGGAAAATTTTCCCCGCTAAATCTAGCGGAAAATTTTCCCCGTTAAACTTAGCGGGAAAATTTTCCCACTAAATCTAGCGGAAAATTTTTCCCGCTAAATCTAGCGCAAAATTTTCCCCGCTAAATTTAGCGGAAAATTTTCCCCGCTAAATTTAGCGGGGAAAATTCTCCCCCTTCTCGAGGTCACGTGACCCCCAGGCCACGTGTCCCCCCCCTCCCCGAGGTCACGTGAGCCCCCCCCCCCCATGCCTTCTCCTCCTCCTCAAGAGCTGCGCTCTAATCCGGCGTTACAGGGAGTTGTAAACGGCTTTCATTTATCTTTTCTTTTTATTTTAGCAAGATCTTCATGAACAGTAAATTGCCATCGAGCCTACAGAAATGCAGTGCATTACGTTCTATGTATTTTAATATTTAGGAAAATCACAAGCCACGTTTACTTGAATGCGATCGTAGCGCATCGAATCAAGAAGGAACCAATCGCAAGCAGCCTGCCATGCTACATCTTCCGTTCCATTTTATCCGCTACCACTCAAAAGTGTCACGCCTCGATTCAATGGGCTCGGTCGCATTCATGTAAATGCCGGAACAATTTACTTCTGTTAGGTCACAGCCCAGCACGCGCCTTTTCGCCGCTCTAGAAGCCGAGCAAAGTACGCGCGACACGTAAGTACGTTGAAAGTGGCGCCGACCGAATGCGCTTTTCTAGAAGGGTTTATAAATACTTTGATTAAATACTTAAGGTCCAACGGGCATATGCATGCTTCAAGAGTAGTTACATGTACCGGTGCCTGCAACAGTAACTTTTTTGAAGCAATCTAAAATAATTGGCACGTTTCTTTCTTGCAAGACGTGCGTTGTACGTGGTGCCTCGGTAGTTTGTCAAAAATATGTAGTGAGTGATTCTTTGACCGTTATTCACCTGCATATCTTCCAGCTTCTGACGGAATAACGGATTTATGATGATGTCACGAAAGCTATGATGCTTATGATGCAGCTTATGATGTCACGAAAGTAGCGAAACGCGGCTTGAGTGTACCGAGTTACAGAAACGGTTTTCTCAAAATCCGAACTGTTGTTTTTTAACTTTCTCACCGCTCAGCACGTAGACCAGGTTCATACCTTGTTTAACTAGAGATTATTATAAGCTTCATATAGCACGAACTTCTTATATTCTCGCTGTTATGCGCGAGAAAGGCTGGCGCGGGCGTACCCGATTGCGGACCGAGCGCCTCGCTGCCCGCCGATGTATTCTCCTTTAGATGGCGGGGAAAACAGAAAATACTGGGTAGAACAACGTTTCAGTTTCGGCAGCAAACCAACATTCACAATCTTCTCTTTTTTTCTGTCTACTGCCTACATATCCGCTTTCGTGTACTCTGTCCTGCAGTCCATCGTCTAGATTTTGCCATGCAGTATAAAAGACACCACACGTCTACTTCAACAACTTCATACATTCACGAATAACTCCGACAAAGTTCTTTTTGAAGTTGCCTGTTACGTTCCTTTACACTGTAATTCCCCACCAGGAAGACCTACTGGCACTGCAACCCTTCTTGATAGGACACAAAATCTGGTGCCTTCTTCTCACATCATTGTCCGTCTTGCAGAGCTGGTGCTAAGCCTGAGCCCTTACAGTTCGATGGCTCTTTCTTTCGTCAGAAATGTAGGGATGCAATGGGCACAAAGATGGGCCCCCTTTTCGCTAACCTCTTCGTGGGGTATGTGGAAATGGCCATCTTTGATTCCCTTCCCAATCCGCACGCCGATTGTTACATCGACTACATCGACGACATATTTCGCTTTTGATCATCCAGCACCGTCGCCAACTTCATTCAGAGCCTCTCGAAAGCGCACCCTTCGTTAAACTTTACATCATCAGTCTCCCAATCTGTTACTTTCCCGAACCTCCGCATATCAGCGGGCAAAAACCTCTTTGAAACCTCCGACCAATATAAATTCACCGACTCTCAGAGCTACCTGCTCTATTTTTCCTGCCGCCCTCGGTCTCAAAAAGACTCCATTCCATTTTCCCATTTCCTCCGCCAACCGCGCATATGCAGCAACTTTGATGACTTAGAAACAACATGATTCAAATGATTTCTTTCTTCGCCGACCGAGGCTATCCCCTCTACTTGCTCGACAGTGCTAAACGAGAAGACTTCGGCATTACCAGGCATGACGTCTTTTTCTCAGACACTGGTCTTAAAAATAAAAAAGCCTCATCGCTACGTACCACCCTAAAGTCCCAAAACCAGCACACGAAATTCGCTAGACAACATCTCAATTTCACAATCCCCAACTAATTTTCAAGGACATTTCCGTCGCTTACCCCCGTCCACCGAACCTCCGCCCTCTTTTCGTCAAAAGCAGCCCGAAGGCGAAAACCAACCCAGACCCATGCCTGGCACCACGATCTGTAATGCTCTCAATTTCCTGACTTGCTAGCACATTGGCTCCTTACAAGAGCTTAAATTCAAAATTCCCGACAATTAGACCTGAAAGTCGGCAAATGTTGTCTCTGCTATTTCCCACACGACCTGCCCTCACATTTTGAACATCGGCGAGACGGACCGCCGGCAGCGCGAACGATTCCGTGAAGTCCTCATCTCGTAACCCGCAGATTGTCAGGAAACCTTCCTTCAGAACAATCCACACATCTAGCGTACCGTTTCTTGACCTCCTGCCATACCGTCCCTTACAAAATACCATATCTGGACTTATATAAAAAATATATGCTTATATAAAAAATTGCCTTTATCTGGCCAGATGAAGCACATCAGTTTATATAAGGCATGACAGACCAGATATGCCCAATTGCTTTATATTTCCGTATCTGGGTCTGCCAAAAATCTCTATACCTGCCTCCAATAATAGGCCAGAGATGTGCCAATAAAATAAGACAACCTTTATATATATATTGTAGTTTTCAAAAGATATCTACCAAAAGTGTCTTCTCATTTCTATAAGAAATAATATCAATTGGATATTGAACATGAACCAACTTTTATAATTTTTACGTGAGCTGCTTTACGGCACTCCTGTGTTCACTCAACTTCGTTGCAAAAGAAAACACGATTATATTTTGATTATACTTCCATGCCTTGCTCTTGAGCGTGGCCTTCGTGTACGCTAGAATTAAGCTAAAATGTACACACTTAAGCTTTGTAAATTTAAATGACTACCAACGCACTTCCTATAAAAGAAAAATTCATTACAAGTAATAGTTCACCTGCACGCACTTTCTACAGGGCCATGCAACGATTTTAACATTGCAAGAATCTGCCCTATGTTAATCTCACTTAGTTTACCTTATCACCGTGTATAAAAAAGCAAAACGTTTAGAATTTCTTTACATGCAGTCGCAAACGACTGTCGCGGAGTGACGTGGCCGTGGGGGACACTGCAGGGAAACAGCAACTCATCAATAATTTGTTCAGTTAAAAGCTAACCCAGGTAGCACGCCAGAGGAATGCCCAACTTGGGCAAAGGTCTGGCAAACATAAGGGCCCAACTTTGGCGCAGTTAGGTTTTTGCACCATGGCACTCATCGGTGCCAAAGTACGGTGCCTAACTATAGCCTTTGTTGGGCGATCCTAGGGCATGCCAAAGTTTGGCTCTTCTCTGGTACGCCAGAGGAGTGCCAAAGTTGGTGCCATACTTGAGCCATAACTGCCATAGTAAATCCTAATCTGGGAATTCGGGGCATGCCAAGGTTTGGCGTTTCTCTGGTCCGCCAGAGGAGCGCCAAAGTTGGTGCCATACTTGTGCCATAACTGCCAAAGCAACGCCTAATTTGGGTATTTCGGACATGCCAAGTTTGGCCTTTCTCTGGTCCGCCACAGTTCTGCCAAAGTAAGTGCCAGACTTGAACCCTAACTGCCAAAGCAACGCCTAATTTGGGTATTTCGGCAACGCCAAGTTTGGCTTTTCTCTGGTCCGCCACAGTTGTGCCAAAGTAAGTGCCAGACTTGAGCCATAACTGCCAAAGCAACGCCTAATTTGGGTATTTCGGACATGCCAAGTTTGGCTTTTCTCTGGTGCGCCACAGTTCTGCCAAAGTAAGTGCCAGACTTGAGCCATAACTGCCGCAGTAAATCTTAATTTGGCGATTCGGGGCATGCCGCAGTTTGGCTCTTCTCTGGCTACCCACTGAAGTGCCAAAATAAGTGGCAAAGAAAGCCGAGAGGTCTGCCCAAGGTTGGAATATCTCTGGTGTGTCACAGAAGTGCTCTTTCACACGCCCCAGAAGAGAATTAAATTAAATAAGCGTTGGAAACACGATGGTCAGATGTCATCACCTCCGTTCCCAAGCAGCACGGCAATACTTTGCAGTATCGTGCCAGTACCGGCCGAAAGTCGGTCCCAATATCGCTCAAATGTCCAGTTTTGCACCACCGTTCGATATCCGGCAGGTATTGCCGTACAGCCGTTTTGCCCCGGCCTAGCGTTCGCGCAATATTGTGCGAATACTCTACGATGCGCCTGCTCCGTATTGGCCGAACGTCGTGCAAGTATGTGTACGTTGCATATCATTTGTTGCATATCCAATCACATATACGGACAAACAAAATATTTTCGATCGCTCCCAGAAGTTTATTAAACCACTATCATTACACACAGTGTATTCTCGACATATTTACAAAGGTCACACTTCTCTGTAAAACGAAAAGCAAATTATAAAATAGAGTTAACACTGTCCTCATGCCAAGCAAAACTCATCACACAAAAAACCGCGGAGATTGAGAGGAAAGCAGGACTACTATCTGAAGCATGCTTGCAGTGTACTTACTAATAAAAGAGCGATATCATGTAATCCTTGATAGATGCATAATCCAACTCAGGCACCCCACAAACACACTCGAGAAAGAAGGTTGCGCACATTCAACTGACGTCTCGTCGTCGGCGAAGAGCAGTTTTTGCCGAAGCGTGTCCAACAAACACACCACAAGAATTCCACGAACTCCGGTGAAAAAAATGTCTGTTACCAAAAAATTGGCATGGACGTATTCCGGCCGTTTACGACGAAAAAACACGGCCACGTCTGCAACGCACGAAAGCAACAGAACACTGAAGAGCGCATTTCGAAAACCGGACCTACGTGGCCCGCCTATTTCTATAACTAGGCAAACGGCGAAAACAACAGCCCCAGAGATCCCATCAGCGTGACAGA
>JAZHYW010049003.1:0-42552 GCA_037355805.1 Ixodes ricinus | reverse complement strand
GTTTTAGACTGCGGGCCACGTCATACACAAGCCTCGCGGGCTTTGACGGACCCGAACTTTGCTAAACGAAAGCGCAAACAATAAACTAATAATATTATTATAATTATTAGGCCAGGGCTTCGGCGTTAGTTAATCTGCGGGTTCCCATAAAAAAAAACAAAGGAAGTGAATGCTCTTAAGATACTTGTACGTCGAGACGTTTTTAGTGTGGCTAAGTATTGACGCTAGCCCTGTGGTTTCAATTGAGTGGGAGAACGCCTATTAGTAAAAGCGATATTTATTTTTCAAACGTTATTTTTTCTTGCGTTTGCACATCATGCTTCGACGGAGTCTCAGATCACCGTTAATATAACAAGTCCTTCAGGTATTTAATCTGTCTCCAGGACCTGCCGGTACTCGGCATCCAACGTCATAGTCGACTGAATAAAGGTGGGCAGGTAATTCACATAGATATTAAAAGCACGGATGACTTTTACATCCTGGGGCATTCTGGTTTCACTACTTGATGTGATGAATCGCGATGTTCATATTGAAGCTGAAATTCGCTTTAGTATGGTTTTCTTTGCTGCAATCTTACTCATGAGACTTTGACGGTGATGGGGTACTCCATTCAGGGCTCCTTTTTAATCAATAAATATAGTATGATTTCTATTCTGCGAATGGATGATTTCATGAATATCATTAGTAAAATCTCAAACAGCTGCGTTTGGTTTGAGTATGATCTTGAAACCATGCTAGTTTAAAAAATTAGTTATTATCTCATACAAGTAGTTTATTATAAACGAAAGATACAATGTGCCGAATAAATTTACTAGGAGCGCTAGTTAAGGCTATGTTCCTATAGTTTGAAAATTTATTTCTGGGACCACCTCTCTAAATGGAGATCACTCTGGCCTGCTTCGTTTAATTGTTGGGTACTATGACCAGTGTCTAGATTTGTTGAACAATAGATGCACGATGAGATAATTGACGTCGGGTCCTTATGTAGATGTGTTTAGTTAAGAACGAATGCAGTGCTCTTTAAAGAAGGTATGACTGTTTCAAATATTTCCCCATATCATGCAGGTTGGGAATGCCTCATGATGGCGACAGTCCGCAATGGCCGGCGAAAACCCAAAAATACGTGGAAACAGTGTAAGGCGTCTGATGGGTACTTGATGGCACCGACGGATGGCGGCAAAAATGGCGGGCACTTTTCTCTACCTGTTCGATTGCTGCGTTTCGATTATTTGTCCAAGTAAGCACGCTTTAACACCCTAAGATTGATGTGTACCAAACGACTGCTGCAGAATTATTTGTGCAGGGTGTTTCGAGACTACTTAAAGATTTCTAGAAGAGGGTTGTTGAGAAAAACATAACTCTCCAAGAACTAACTATCAAGTAAGACGCGGCGGATGGCTACGATTACAAATAAATACGAACAAACGAAATAATTAAAATGTACTAAAGTGCCGCAACAGTGAAACCAAACATATGTTTCCAGCTAAAACCTATTAAGCATCAAAACATCAATTAAACTAACTCTGAAAGTAATAACGCAAGTGCGGCCTTTACAGCGTTCAAAAATCGTTCAGTTTGGACACATTTTAGATTACAGCTTTCTATCGGAGCGCATCTTGCGCCAGCAGTCCATAGCAACACGATAACGGAGGCTCACCAACGAATATGCGCCATATTTCATAAGAGGAGGTGGCATCACGTGATTTCGTTGGGGCCTAGTCGCAAAAAATGTAGGAGCGGAACTGTCCCCGGAAACGTCCCTGATGGATGGTAGGACCTTAACCACCACAGCCAGTAGGTTTGCAGTTAGAGAGCGCGACGGACCGAAGGAGGCGAAGGTGAAGATTTTAGTTACGACCAGACGAGGCGCTGACGATAACTACGAATCGCCAGCGACAATTGAGCAAAATGTGTAAGCTTTGTACAGTTACGGAAAATGGGTATGATGCGCAAAAGTTATTTATCGAAGTGCCTCTTGCGAAAGCTACTTTTGTTTTCAATCAGCTGCTAGAATCTATTCAAAGGCGTCGGGGCTGTGCAGAATTGAAAGCTTTGTTAAGTTACAAACAAAGTTTGACGTATCTCAGATCCTACATGGCTGGCGATGTTTGTTCCGAAAGAGTTTTTCAATTTCTTTAGTACCTTGACTACAGTGATTTCCGAAAGTGTTTGTTGAAATTACTTGGTATATTTATTTGAAAACGGCCCTCGCTCAAAGCATTGAAGAACCAAATGGGAATGTATTGTTTTTAACACCGTAAATACAACTACATCTAAATAAACTAAAGCGCAAGCATTCAGCATATAGTAATTTTTTACGAAATCATTTTGCAGGCTCGGTAGAGTTTAATATAGCTGCGCCATGTTCAAACATAATCCTCATCAAAGTGAAGGCTCGAACACCAAGACCTGGTGAATTTCAGGGTAGATGTTTTCACAATTCAAGTTGAGTAGAGTTCCATTCGCACAAGCGTTAGAGCGTTCCTTAGCCCCTCTTAGAATAGCGAGTTTTTAGCTGAACCGTGTTTCCCCTCCGTTAAGCCCTCTCGCTACCCGAACTCTACAGCCAAGGCCGTCGAGCGCGCAGGCGCAGTGGCGTTTCCTTCGTAAGCGGAGGACCTGGAGGGGCGACTCAGGTCTACTAAAACTCCCTAATGTTCTGAAATGAGG
Organism: Ixodes ricinus; assembly: GCA_037355805.1. Classification (NCBI taxonomy): domain Eukaryota; kingdom Metazoa; phylum Arthropoda; class Arachnida; order Ixodida; family Ixodidae; genus Ixodes; species Ixodes ricinus. The sequence goes on along the minus strand of JAZHYW010049003.1, from coordinate 39,882 downwards.
CTGATCTTGTTGATGACGCCGACTTGGCGCGTGATATTTGTATATTAGTGGCACAGCGCTCATACAGCGTTGCATGAGTTACAAGCAGGGTCCTGTGTTTCAAATAGATAAAAAAAAACTATGAAAAACACCCTCGGTAAAATTTTCAGTCAATTGCACTTAACTCGGTAAACTCCAATTACGATGTCTACTATACAAAAAATATACAAAGGCGATAGTTTACGATTACGTTGGACAACATGCAGGGTAAATGGTCTTGAGAAATTGTCACCCTTTCCAAATCTCGGACCGTGCTAAAAGGAATCTTGACGCTATCTCTTCAGGTTCATCAGGAAAACGGGTCGTTCTGGTCACGACAAAGGCACTGTTCCGGTTACCGGCATACTGGCTGCACTGTTTGTGCTTCTTAGAGGGAATGAGGATTGTGTCTTCTTAGTGAAGAGACGTGAACCATAGATATTCCATAAAAGGAAAAAGTTGGGGCAGTTGAAACCTATCTATTACCCAGCTGCGCTTGCGGGGTGTTGATAGGTGTGATATGAAGGTCGCGCCTCACAGCGACTATAGCACGCCAGGAGTTTATTATTTTAATTCTCAAAAACGCGCAAAACTTAAGGGTACCCGTTGCTCATTGCTGAGACTTTTCCCCACGTGTACGTACTGCGTAAGCAGCTTTGGCATGGGTACGGCGAGTTCAGACGGAACGGTACAAAGTTTTACTACGTCATGACCTATGCACTTGTAAATAATGTTCGGTACAAATGGGACGCGTCAAATAGTGCATTGCGAAATCTTCTCTAGTTGCTTCTACGCCCGCTGGTGACATGCAGAGGCAAGCTGTTTTCCTTGTTAAATATTAATGCAGGAGCCTTTTCCGAAGTCAACTGAATTTGCTTGCATTGCGTCTTTGCTTACTGCCCCCATGTCATATGTGTTACTGAAACCTGGTTGCACGACTCCATACTTGGCTGTAGTTACTCCCTAATTATGATGTGGTACGTTGTGATGAGGTCGTCTGGAAGGGGTGGTGGCGTAGCATTATTTTTTCGGTCTGGTGTCCGCTTCACTGTACTTTCCTTAGCAAATACAGAGTCACTGTGGTGCAAGGTGCATATCGATAAGTTTGTCATTGTTATTGGAGCCGTTTACAGAGGCTCCCGGTTCATCCGCTCAAGTGCACTTGATGTCCATGATTACATATTGAGACATGACCTTAGAAACTACGAACTCATCCTTAGGGAGACTTAGCTTTCCTGACGCTTGACTGGAGTACGTTGACTGGTGGGCAGCAGTGACACAAACAGCTGTGCCAATGCTCTTGTTGATATCGGGTTATTTCGTTTGATCTCGATCAAGTGGTGCATCGGTATACATACAGGTAATTCAATTCTTGATCTCGTTTTCCTTAGTCATAGCATTGCTTTGTCTGGTTTTGAGGTGTTCTGTAGTAAAGGGGTCTATCAGGATCACAGTGCTGCGTATGTGACACTTAATATTCGTTGTACTGCATGCAAATCCCGAAGTTGTCTCCTATCGGACTTTTATGGAGCTTAGATGACGTGTCCATTCTTGATTGCCGCTAGTTTTTATTTTGATGAGCTTGTTGCCCTAAGCAACGACTGTGAGCGTTGATATGTTGTCTCAGTAAATTCTGCACGTCAGTCAGTGGCTGCATTTCGAGAAGTTCGTTCCAGTCAAAGACGTAAAAAGAATCCCCGACACATCCTTGGATGACGACTGGAAGTGTTACAATTATCTCTGCCGCGTTAAGAGGTAGTGTTAACTAAAGCATAGTGTTAGCTCCAGTGGACGTAGACCGTTTTGAAATGTTTGAGGAAACTCTTGAAGAAGAGATGGCTGCCGCAAAGGAGGTCTATTTTAATGTAACACTGATTCTCAATTTATGAAGTCAAATCCAGCGAAGTTTTGGAGGTCCATCCTACCCAGAGATGAAACGCCCCGTAATTTCATTATTCAGGATAAATGTTGTTAATGACCCTTTCCGATATTTCGAGATAGCTTTAATAATGAATATTTTATGTCTGTTTATACTCTGGATGACGGCTGCGAACCTAGATTTTGTCCCACTATATTATGTCCACCGTTAACAGACATTCAGGTTAATGACTCTGGTGTACTTGATATGCTCCTCAACCTTGACTGTAAAAAGAGTTCAGGCCCGGATGATATTCCAAATTCTTTCTGCATCGTTACTCCGTCTGGACATCAAGATATTTAACTATAATTTTCCAAAAGTCACTTTCATCCGGAATTGTTCCTCGACTCTGGAAATCAGCAAGAATAGTTCCCATTTTCAAATCCGGTAATAAGCAGAGTCTTCTAAATTGCAGACTAATTTCTCTTACATCCTCTTGCAGCAACTCCTCGAACACATAGTGTGTAAGCATATCTCCAATTATCTTGAAAATAATTCTTTACTCTGTCCTAACCAACATGGTTTTCGTCGTCTTTTCTCAACCACTACGCAGCTCTTGGAATTTACTCACGACATCGCTTCATCATTAGATAAAGAGGGCAAGTTGACGCTATTTTTATTGACTATTCGAAGGCGTTTGATAAAGTCTCCCACCCCAAGCTTCTTTAAAGTTAAAAGTCATTCTTAGAAACTCCCTCCTGCTTGACTGGATTTCAGATTATTTGAATTGCAGGTCGCAGTTTGTTTCATTTGTGAATGCCTTCTCTCGAGAAGCTTCGGTTAGCTCAGGTGTACCTCAGGGTTCGGTGTTAGGGCCTCTTTTTATTTATTTTATATATAAATGATGTCGTAGAAAACATACCCGTTAAAGTTCGTCTTTATGCAGATGACTGCATTCTGTACAATGACATTTCGTCTCCTAATGATCAACTGTTACTTAACGAATCCTTTATCCGTTTTTTTAATTGGAGCAAGAAATGGCAAATGGATATTAATTTCGATAAGACTGTGTTTATGAGATTTACGAATAAGAGAACCCCTTTAGTTTTTAGCTATGGCATCGATGATGTCATTTTAAATGAAGTTACGGAGTTCAAATATTTAGGTGTTTTCTTCACGTCCAACCTCAAATGGGACAAGCACGTCAACTTTATTTGTTCTCGCGCCCTAAGAAAATTGGGTTATGTTAAACGTACTCTTAAATGCTCTACTAAAGAAGTTAAACTCTGTGCTTATAAGACCCTTGTTAGGCCCATCTTGGAGTATGGATCTGTTGTTTGGGATCCTTATTTTAAGAAAGACATTAATCTCATTGAATCTATCCAGGCCAAGGCTATAAGGTTTATTTCGAATAGGTATGACCGTAATTTTTCGCCCTCCTCGGCTGTTTCATCTTCTGGGGCTGGAGCCTTTGTCTAGAAGGCGTACTGTTGATAGAATTAAAATGTTGCACAGAATTGTTAATGAGGACTGTGGAATATGGCGATGTAAATATATTTCATTTTCTACCAGTTCACGCACCAGACGATCTCATTCATTAAATATTGTTCCTTTTCAGTCTCGTACTAACTGCTTTAAATATTCGTTTTTTCCACATAGTATTGAAATTTGGAATGATCTTGATGGGAAAATACGTACTCTTCCCTATGATGATTTTATTAGCGCGGTTCTGCCTATTATTTTCAGTAACGCATGACGTCATCGTTTTCATTTCTGTTATGTTCAAGGGCATGTTGCATTGTTTGAATGTTAATTTTTTTCTGTATTTTCCACTCCTGCAATGACCTCACAGAGGTCGCAGTATGTGTAAATAAATAAATAAAATAAATAAACTTTAATGTTTCAGCGTTTATCGAAGCAACACTTGCAACTTTTGTCGTGGGACAAATTAGTATTGCCAATGGCGATGGCGCCAACGCAAAATCCAGCCGAAGGAATCAATAATTTATAAAAGCTTGTTCTTTTGAACCTAGCACATGCTACGTACACTGCCGGATAATACTAATATTTTTGTATATAAACAAAACACTGCAAAACTAGGCCACGAGTTTCCTAGAATCAGTTATAGAAGACAACAATAAACTCCGATAAACTTCGAATTTCGGCAAAAAACTAAACTCCGAAAAACACCCCCGAATATTTGACGAAAAATGAACTCCGAAAACACGGTATCCTAGTCTTAAGTTGCGCTCAAATCAGCTAACTATAAGTTGTGTTCAAATCAGCTCTGAATCAACACTGCATTGTCAAAAATCAAAAGCGCAAACACGAAGGAAAACAAGAGGGGACAAGACATAGCGCTTACACCAACTGAGTGTTTAATGCTTCTCTGTGGAAGACATAAAAGAAGAAAGTGGACATGTGAAGGCAGAAAGAAGAGGAAAATTAGTGTGATTGATTATGGATACATTAAATAAATTAAAATTAAATGTTACTTCACCACTTTACACTACACAGAAAAAGAGAAAAAGAGCGCGATAAAAACAAAATTTAAAAGTAAACAAAAGCAACTAGGTCAAAATGAAGTTAGAAATCATTAAAGCGACCAGGGTTAAGGAAACAGGTTGAAGTAACCCATCTCTTCTCACACAACGCTATTGATGGTGTGCTTATACAAGCTTCCCCTTGAGAAAAGATGATTTTTGCCTCGATAGAGTTCTCTGGATCTTTTTCATGATAACGCTTAAGGATTTTAGTATGTTGGAATATAGGTGTGCAGTGGCAGTCCCGGACGTGTATGGCGAGATGCCCCGATGGTGATGATTTAAGAGAAAGTTGATGCTCTCGAAGTCTCACATTCACACAGCGTCCAGATTGTCCAACGTACACTTTCCCACATGTGAACGAAATTTCGTACACTACGTTGGTGTTGCAGATGACGTAGTTATCTATATGATTGACGGTGCATTGTTTATTATTTTTGATTTTGCGAATTAGTCTAGGGACACAATTGTTTAAGTTTGTTCGGTGCTGATAATGCCACCGGTACTTCGTACTTTGAGGCTATTCGTTTCAAGCTGTGAAATATGATGTGGATGTAGGGTATGACAGCCGGCCGCGTTTTTTCTCTCACAATTTCGTTTACCTCTTCCGTTGGGAGTTGTCAGGCATACTGCTACATCAAACAATAAAGACTTAGTGTATGCGGAATCCTCCAGTCTTTACACTTGTGCTTCAGAAATTACACATGGCGGTGTGTTCACGAGACTTCTGCAAAGCCGCTTTGAAGCAACTTTGCACTATTTCTCTTTGATTATATTTGAGTGGGCAGAATCAAAAGGTAGGAGTGTTTTGTTTTAGACCGTGGCGAGTAGGTCCAACAAGTGTGTGACTCTTCAAAGTACATTTGGAGACTCGAAAAATTGAAGCTTGCAATTAGTTGGTAACTTATGCGTGAACTAAAGTCCTTGAGCTTGTGTCATGAAAGTGTTACTTATGATGCTGAATGCATCAGAAGCGTATTAGTCAGGTCTGATGCAAAGTAGAACGAGATAGTCATCAGCGTATCTAAAGATACTGTTGTTACCAGGTTTGTGGGAAGGTTCTGGGCTATGCCTCTGTCACATTGGGATAGAAAAATATCACATAGAACAGGTGCTGCATAGGAGCCTATGCAAATCCCTTTGTTCTGTATGTAAGTATAGCCATTGAAAGTCACAAAGGCAGATATGAGGTAGAACCTCAGGAGTTCCATGAAAGATTCTGATGGTATACCACATTGATTTTGAAACGACACAGTTCCATTGGCATCTATGCACTCGCTGACTGCATGAAACAATTTTGCGTGAGGAACCGAGTTGAAAAAGTTCTTGACGTCAAGGTAATGTCTAAACTTTACTGTCGAGGCACTTGATTTCAGGTAGCCTATCAATGACTTTGAGTTCGGAATTATCAAAATGGTCATTCAATTGAAGGTTCTTCAGGTGGAGTAAAAGAAATGTAGACATAGGTCTCTGCCGAGATCCTCGCTTTTGATTTTTGACACTGTATAGCCAAGTAGCCCAACAGTTAATTTTGATCAACACTGCACTTAGGGTTGATTTAGAGCTTAGAAGTATGTGCGAACTGGCCTTGAATGTAAACTCAAGGGAATTAAAACAATGTTACTCATCTAAAAAATACTTCGAAAGCTCTCTAATAAGACAGAAACAACAACTTTTTTGGAACATAATATTTGAAAACAGCCGGCCTAACAATGTCATACAAACATTGAGTAGGCATACGTCTGATATAGGCTACATAGAAAGCAACTCAGATACGGTGGTGATTGTGATCATTATCAGAATGTTTGCGTACATTCAGCACCGAAGATATTATCGTAAACGAGCGATTGGCATGCGAACGAAAGAGACCGTGTTTGCAGTGGTGCAGAGGGAACGCGAGTTTGCCTGGTAGGTGCCCAAAGCTCTTTGCAAACAATAACAGTCCCCGGGGCATTTCCGAGAAATTGGAAGGTGGGAACAGCCCGATCACTCTTGCTCCGGTGTTTTTACGAACTCGCAGCGTTCAATAAGGCGATTTCACAGTCCCGGCAGTCGATAACTTGTGTTAATCTCTTTGAATGCCGACTTTACTGCTTTCAAATGCCATGCACAGAGCATAGCTCTACAAATTGCTTCGTTTGCAAGTGACTCAAAACGCAAATTCGACAAAACTTAACATGTTTTCGCCCCCAAACTCACTTCAGATGGCGCTAAAGAAGTCAGAATGCCGAATGCAAATTAGCCCCACCCCATCCCCCCTACCCCCACACACCCACACACAGAAATCTCTTCTCTCCAGCACCTTTTGGCAGCCAACCGTAGCGCTCCGAGGACAAGCTTCCTTATCCTTTGTACTCCTTCAAGGCAGTGGTAGCTTACAAAATGGGGTCATACTCTACTGTTGACCTCGAAGCAAAAATTAATTTGTAACCAGCGCGTGTGAGTAATCAAATTCGCTTCGAACTCAAAATGTGTCTCGGGGATAAATGTTGCGTTAAACTTTTGCACTTTCCGCTTCAAATTATTATTTTTCTAGATCATTACAACCACCAGCGTGGAATCTTTAATGTTAATCACACTTGAATATTTCTCCCGTGTACGCTGGTAGGACTATTTGAAGATGTTAAATAAAAACCCTCAAAGATTCGATTTAATTTTCGAACTGTATATGCGAGATCTCGAAGACATAAGTATCCCTAGGCTTAATTTTTGAGTTTTACAGTGTAATATATGGTTCTGAAATGAATCGTGCAGTGCACAAAGACGCCGATTGCAGCACACGGGCCACGGAATTCGAGCGCTAAGCCTCTCGAGCGCCACGAGAGCCAGCCGGTCGCTAATAGCGGGAGCAGAACAAATCCTACGTATTTGGCGGTACCGTTTCTATTTACACGAATACAGTGAACAACATACAAACAAAAACGGACAGCAGATGCGCCTCTATCTTGATCAACCTGTGTGTTTTCAATACACACACAAAATATCAAGCGATCAATATCCACGGTGTTAAATTCGCGATTGATATGTAGGCGTTCCATGGCAAGAAATATATCACCATCACTTGACAACACGTCAAACGGACTCGTCGATTACGTTGTTTGTGCTCTTGAAACTACCTGTAGTGAATGTCTGCCTTCACCCTCCAAACCAACAGCCAGGTACTTTATAGGATTTTTTTTCAATAAGTGCTTTGACAGGTTATGGTGATTATAAGATAACGTGCCTATGAGTTTGCCAATGTAACACCGCAACAAGTATAAAAAATTAGCTTAGTTCAATATTTTATTGAATACTGTTAGAAAAAAACTTACATACTGTAAAATGTGTCTGTTTTCTTTGTCATCTCCTAAACATGTGACTGCAGAAAAAATAGTCATGATTGATTAAATATTCTGCTTGTAGTTACGCCTTCAAGCACATTAAAATGATAGTACGACACATGAGTACAGCCGTTTCTGTTTAGTTGACCTAAAACACTATTTGAATTATCATGTTACTTTAAGTAACAGGATAAAAGGTGGGGCACTTTTGTAACTAACTTGTTATTCTTCTTGCTTCCAGAACATTAGAGGAAGAATGCTTTTTAGTCAAATCAAAAGAAAAACACCCACAAATACCACAAGAACTCCCGGGAGTACAATAAATGCGACAACACTGTGCAAGAGGTTATATTCCAACTATGAGGATGTCAGATACCACCTTGTGAGTATTGCATCAATGTTACAAAACAACCACCCTACGTGTACAATGTCAGTCTAAGGTAAAAAAGTCCTACGAATTGATGACCATAGAAGTAATTCATATATATGAGCCAAATTACCACCTCACTTACAAAGTTTATGCACTAATTATAACATCGTAAATTGAGTGCAAACTAATTTTTCCGATTTAATATATGCTTTCAGCGTGAATGTAGCCCTGCTTTATTTTGAAACAGACCATTGAAATATATGGTATACATTTCTTCGACAAAATTAATTACCTTCAAAGTCACTACATAAATCAGATAATTATAATACTTATCGCAAACTATCCACCTAAATGCAACAGTTTGTCTCGTAAAATGAACATCATTACAAATCTGCAAACGTGTTTTATGATCAATCTTTGACCACATCATTTACACTCGAAAGAATAAACACATAAGACGTAGCACAGAACATATATTGCAACTCGCAACGAACAAGAATGAATATTAGATCTACTTCTAAAGGCATTAACAGAGTCTTGGAGGGAGAAGGACGATTCTTGAAGCAAGGATAAATGTTAGAAGGTGAAAGACATGGAAATGAAATATAAGATATTTCCAATTCCTTCAACAACCTTCCTTCTCCTTACAAGATTTGTCCACGCCTTTGGGGGCCATTTCTTATTCATTATATTTTATTTTTACTTGAGAGATGTCATGTTCTGTGCTCAGTACTTCCTCTGTGTATATTCTTTCGTGTGTAAATGGACCCTTACCAATACGCTCGGCTGTTTTACAATTAGGACAAATCATCCATGCTTTATTTTTGAACAGGACACAACGTTAGAGGCTCGATGCAAGATCCAATGTTGTATTCGAGGCTTTGGAAACTATGAGTACTGCTATGAAAAAAGCATGATCGATGGAATGCACTGCGGAGGTTCAAAGGTCAGTTACATGTCTTCGTATGCTTTTTCAAGGTTAACTAGATTGTATCGTTTCCTTTTTTTTAACATTCAAATTATCCTACGCTAACCCTTTTTGTAAACGGATTATTTTATATACCGCTGAATTTCACGTTTAAAGTACCGTAATCAAGATTTTATATTTGAATTCACAGGGTATGTTTATTCACCTATTTTAAAGTAATTTGGAACTGCTTTTGAGCCTCTTTTCACAAACTTGATTGGAGCTGACTAAAAAAGAAACGTAAAAGATCAAACAATAATCTGCAGTGCAAACGCGCCACTAAAACTCGGGAGCCTCAAAAAACTGCCTTGTACCTTACAAGTTCAGTGTGTAGGCTGTGCCGATTCTTTAGTGTTCCGAAATTAAACGCAACACGGATTTGTCGACCAGTACAGGCTGTCCCCCCAAAAAATTACAGGTTTTTTTTCACCGCAAACAAAAACTGGCATTTCCGAACGCTCATTCTCTACCAAAATGTAGCGCTAGAGGTTCGAACCCGATGCCAAAGTTTCAGCACTAACCGTTATATTATGCAAAAGTCTTAAACGAGTTTATAAAAGAAATTTCATAGGAAAATGGCGGCCCACAAATCTCTCAAAAGTATGGAGCTTTATGGTGCCACCTACCAAAAATGGGCAAAAACAGGCCCCATTTTCCAATTATTTGTCTTTTCCAAAATCACTCGTAATTTTTGCATAAGATTACGGCTAGTGTCGAAACATTTGGCATCTGGTTCGGACCTCTAGCGCTACATTTGGGCGGAGAATGATTGTTCGGCAATGCATAGTATATTTTTGCGCTGAAAAGAAATGTGTAAATTCTTTGGGGTGACTCCCTTTACATAATACATTGCGTAATCGTTAAATATCCCCGACTAAGAAAATGTGTCGAATAATATCTTATTCGATGGGACTACGATACGATGCAACATATGCTTAATATTGGCGATTCCGACCAGGCGACCACTGTTCTCAACGTGGGACCCCACCAAAGCGTCAGGGATGCTCTCGCGGCAATTTATGGGATTATATGATTTTCCCCTATGTTTGCGCCATTCAGTCAGGATTGGTCCACCCTTTTGCGTTTCCAGCTTACTCCAGTGTGTCGTGTTTTCTTGTAGCCGCTTAGGACGAGAAAACTCACCGGTAAAGCGGCCTCATCTACCAGGCTTTCTTTGAACTGCGTATCCCTAGAGAGAAGGATTTGTAGTAGCGGCGAGGGCACATCAAAGCACATTTGATGAGAAACTGTCACCTTTAACGTGATACTTATTCCAAGCCGTGGGCTAAACAATGCTGCAATAAAAATCTAAAAATACCCGGGGCGAAAGAGCTTTGGGCTACCTGATGATGGCTACAAGGGTGTGAGTGTGTTTTATTGTTGTAACGAGTTACAAAGAAAACCACGCTGCTCTACTTTGGTGCAAAGCTCAAGTGGGGTGCCCATTGCTTCTGGTGCCACAATCACAACTGAACCGACGTTACAAGTTCAAACCTTGTAGCAGTGACTGAATACACAGTGCGACCAACAAACATTTTAACATAACCAAAGTGGAGCAAAGTTTTACAGCGTCAGCTGTATGTGAGAACCACGCTTGCAACTTCTTCGATTGGATGCTTGGACGAGTTGAATAATCGTATTGTAGAAGAAGCGCAAAAGTAAACTCACTCACACTGAAATGCACGCACACCAGAAAAACGGTCACTCACGTCAGCGCGACGTGAGGGACCATTTTTATGGTGTGCGTGCATTTTCAGTGTGAGTGAGTATACTTTTGCGCTACTTCCTACAACACGCTTGGAATTTGCATGGTCTTCCTTCCCGAAAACTACCGGTGACTTCATCAATATCTTGATATATCCCAGTCCCCGCACTTCGAACTCCCTGCAGGGCGTTTTCAGATAAGATCGAACAACCATGTCTGGTGACACTTTTTAATTTTGATGAAAAAAAAATATTTTGCTGGCGTCATGCATGGAAAAATAAAACCAAACCTTGTTAAAAAAAAAGTTGTCTGCGAAAACGTTTGTAAGCACCCTCTCAGTCAAGTGCGCGTCTTGCGTTTCGCGCGATGTCGATATTTTGGGCGGCTTCCCCAAAGAAACTGTTCGGCTACGGGTCTAGAAATATTTATTGACTAATTAGGCACAGGAAGGATTGACAAAAAGTATTAATCACCAAGTATTAGAGCCGTTATTTTGAGAAACAAATTGCAAACACGGCACATTGCGCAAACCCGCTCTGGTTTAACGATTTTTTTCCGTATCTAAAAAAGCTAAGGTTTGAAACGTTTGCCAGTGTGTTGCCCTGTATAGTGTTCATCTGGGCATGAAATATCGTTGTCCTGGTTAGTGGGAGAAATTTACAAGAATCGCTCACATAGGGGCATTTCACTGAAAATACATTATTTCGAAAATTATTTAAAACAAGCCATCTTTAATTTTCCTTTAACTATCCGAAATTAACATTTATAATATGTACTAACAGAATCCGCAAAAATATAATGCAATATTTGTGTGGCTTTGAAAGCGAGAAATATGGCAAAATTGGCACTAACGCTGTTACCATAAATGGGGCGTGCACATACCCAGTTTTCACAATTTCATTAATATTAAAAAGCGTAAAAATGCTACGTGGTGGTCAGGAAGACACGTTGCCCGCGAAGAAGTGGACGGTAGTTCTGAAGAGAAAATTCCTAATACATTTTTTAACAACCGACCTAAAACTGCCCATGGGCCGAAGCAATCGAGGTGCGCCACCTTGTAACATGCATCGCGGTACCTGTTTCAACAGCCGGCGTATAGCGTCTCCCGTCTACGCGACGTGAAGGAAGCAAGAGGAGCCACTTGGCAAACATATCAGCCTACAACCTTGGCGGTAGCATGATATAGGAGCTAGGGAGCGGCAGAACCTGAATCTGCACCGCCGGTGAGCGCCAATAGACCATTTGCTATGTCACCCAAGTTCCCCGGCCCGCGCTGAGATGAATCATGGGAACGGTGTTCCACTCAGCTCCTTGGTCAACGGTAATTTCGACGCTATCCTAGGTTACACAGGTTTTGAACGTAATTCGGAGTCACCCTGAACAAGCACCTGATATACCCCAGTGACCTGTCATATCGCTTTTATAATTTCTCCTCAATGTCAGCGTTTTTGATTCTGTTCTATGCTGTCCACACTTCAACCTGGATGGGCTGCAGAAATCTCTTACATTATTATCATGCTCATCATGCTGATCTTAAGTTAGAAACGCTAAAAATGGTATAAACCAGCCCCGTGGACTCAGAGCTAAATCCTGGTTTTTGTTGTAGTGAATTATCGGCTTTTCAAGCAATTCCTGCTCAAACAACAATCACGAGAATGATAATATTGTAAGAGATTTCTGCAGCTCAGCCAGATTGAAAGGTGGATCGCATGCGCAGTATCAAAAATGCTGCCGTTGACGAGCAATTTTAAAAGTGATATGACAGGTCACTGGGGTATATCAGGCGCTTGTTCAGGGTGACTCCGAATTACGCTCAAAATCTGTGTAACCATGAAGTTGGTCGTAAATTAGCGATCACTAGGGAGCTGAAGGAACACCGTTCCCATGATTCCTTGAGCGCGGGCCGGGGCGCTTGGGAGTGCTGCAAATGGTCTATAGATCCGCCGCCGAGGAGGGCCGCAGAACGCGTAGAAAATAAAGATACAAAAAAAGAACTCCAATTGATAGAGATTGTCTGTATCGTGCGCTTTCAGATAGGATCGAACGACCATGTCTGCTTGACAGTTTATTTTTTTATTTTTATCAAAAGATATATTTTACTTGTTGCGCAAGCGCAAAAACATATTCGAACATTTTTTGTGGAAAATAAAATTGCTCTTGAGGAACAAAAATAACAAAGTCGCAGTCGGTATACGCGCACGTTTTTGCGACTTGCGTGACACCGTCCTTCTGGATATTTATAAAAGAAAAACTGTTGTCGCCTTAAGTTTTATATTTTTTGTGCAGAGATTGTACATAAAATGAAGGAAGGTAAAGATTCATTTTCGATCACTAAGCAATTCAGAGGTTTATGGGCCCGGATATTAAAATACTGGCAATTCTTATTTTATGACGATATTGGGACGCGTTTGCTCAATATTCACCTAAATTGTCATTGAAATTGAAAGCGATAACCTTTCTAGAAATAAAAAAAAACACAAATACACTGAAATATAGACAGGTTCCCGATTTTGCATTAATTGAAAAGTCAGTTTAAAATGAAGGCCATCTTAATTTTTCTTGTACTTTTCACACATCAAGGATCATAGTCTATTCTATCAGGCCCTTTAAAAAATGCTTTGGAATAATTTTTTATTTTTTTTATTTTGCGAAGCGCTGTATACAGAATTGCCGTAACGGGAGTAGAGAAAAATAGGACGTTGCTGATTTCAAAGAAGGGCAAGAAAGGGGTCGAAAAATGTAGGAAGTCTGTGAAGAGAAAGCATTGTGCAGGAGTACGTGAAAATTAAGAATTCATACAAAAGATTACACGTGAGTTTCAACTAGAACTCAACAATTTGAATACAGATTTCTCAGATCAGTGAATTTCGGATCCTACCTTTCGTAGTGAGGCTGGGCTGCTGACGACCAGATTTAAATAGTGTTAACAAAGAACACATTTTTAAAGTGGTACAATTGAAACGAGTTTAATGAATCAAGATCCCGTGCGCACATTCGGCGCTTGTCGCGTGCATTCTTTCTGCCGGACGCTGACCTGAGTCGGTCAGGGCGCTCTCCTTGCACTCCGAGGAGGAACATTCTTTGCCCGTCTTGCCTGTAGCGATCACTGTTCGTTTCTTCTCAGTGGCACCGCAAGCTCGCGACCTCGATCTGCTTTTCGCAGCCATAGGAGACTTTACTTTCAAAGATATATCTTTTCTGCGTCTACTGTTCTTGCTAAAACAGCTGTGGTTGCGAAGTGTCGGACCGCGTACACTGCCACAAGTGACAAGTGACAGGACTGAATTCCACGCACAACGGAAACAAAGTCCCAGTCCTTTCCTTTCATGTCCCTGAACGCTTTGACGTCAGCTTTCGGGAGGTGGATTAGTTTCACGTTCGGCAGTTTAGTGTTCAGTTGGGCAAGGATCTCTGACGCCGACTTGATCACCGACTTGGTGGGCCGTCGGAGGTTGTACAACGTTGTCTGGTGCTTGACACGACCCCCGATTCTATCGCAGGCACTCTTGCCATCTCCAGTTGCGGAAAAAATACACTTCGCTGACGTGTAATGGTTGCTCTGCAGCTCGTGTAGTTGTTACGTGTTCTTAAAGTGGCTTGCTGCACCATCACTGATGTAGGTCACATGAGCATACACAAATTAGATTTCACGACTCTCCAAACCATTGTTATATAAATTAAGTTACAAACAATCTTATTCAATCCAATTTTTTTTAAGTATCGATTTTGTACGCGTTGTGCGGCCCTCCACGGTGGAGGATCTATTCGCGCTCACCGGCGGTGGAGATTCAGGTTCTGCCGCGCCCTAGCTCCTCTATCATGTTACCGCCAAGGTTGTAGGCTGATCTATTTGCAAAGTCGTTCCGGTTGCTCCCTTTACGTCGCGTAGACGGAGATGCTATACGCCGGCTGTTGAAACAGGTACCGCGAAGCACGTTACAAGATGCGACCTCAATCGCTCCGGCCCATGGGCATTTTTAGGTCGGTTTTCTCTTCAAAACTACCGTCCACATCCGTGCTGTCAATTTGTCTTTTCCTTATCACCCCGTAGCATTTTTACGCTTTTTAATAATAATGAAATTGTGAAGAACGGGTATGTGCACGCCCCATATATGGCAACCGCGTTAGCGTCATTTAGGCCATGTTTCTCGCTTTATAACATAAGAGCCACACAAATATTGTATTATGTTTTCGCAGACTCTGTTAGTACATATTATAAACGTTAATTTCCGAGAGTTTAAAGAATAGTAGATATGACCTTTCTTTAAAATGTTTTCAAAATAATGAATATTTAGTTAAATGCCCCTGTTTGAGCTATTCCTTTAAATTTCTCCCGCTAACCAGGACAACAATATTTCATGCCCAGATGAGCACTATACAGGGCAAAAGACTGGCAAAGTTTGAAGACCTTAGCTTTTATAGATACGGAAAAACAATTTTAATCCAGTGTGTTATTGCGCAATGTGCCATGTTTGAGATTTGTTTTCTCAAAATAACGACCGTGATGCTCAGTGATTATAACTTTTGACAATCGTCTCTGTGCGTAATTTGTAGACAAATATTTCTAGACCAGTAGGCAGAACCGTTTTTGGGGGAAGCCTGCCGAAATGGGGTCTATCTCAAAACGTCCCATTCGCATTTGAACCTTGCACATTTTCTTCCCATTCTCATTTGGTCCTTCTCGTTTGAACCTTCTCATAAGATCCGAATCGTGCTTTTCGCAACTGGGCCCATTCTCATTTTGCCCGTTATCTGAAAACGTCCCATTCGCATTTTGACCGTGCGCATTTCGTCCCATTCTCATTTGGTCCGCCTTGTTTGAACCTTCTCATAAGGTCCGAATTGTATTTTTCGCAACTGGACCCATTCTCATTTCGCCCGTTCGCGCTACCACCGAATGGCACTAGTTCGGCATGCTTCTAACGTCGTTATGCCTTCGCGGCTTTGTTGATGAGACTTTCACTTGCTTGGGCTCCCAACATACCATCAAAAATGTGTTGTGTAGAGGACCAGAGGTACGCACTGAGAATCGTACAATGACGCCTGCTTCCCTTCCTCTAAGCAAACGAGAAAAAAAAAGCGATGAACATTTAATTTGGAAACTTTGTTTGAACAGAAATAGCATACGTAATAGCAGTGGTTCTCAACCATTGATGTTTCGCGGACCCCTTGTAGAAAGTTGGAGATGATGGAGGACCCTGTTCGGGGTGAGGGGAATAGAAAGGTATAGGTTATCATGATAATTATTTAATAAATGAATATCACTAATTGCTAGTGTAAAGTAGACTTATCTCATTGACATACACACGAGAGCACTCACCCGAAAATCGGAACGTTTCTTCTCAACGTGAAGAAAGACAACTAATATTGCCGTGCTGGTCTGATGAGACAGGGCTTCGCGGACCCCTAGGATGCCTTCGCAGACCACCACTTGAGAACCACTGCATTATAGGAGTGGTGGCATTGTCCCAAGTCGAGAGACCTCAAACAACGACATTTCCGAATGTGATCTGGCTGCGATAAATAGTTGGTCTGTTTTATTGTCAGCTAGTAGCTTTTCACGACGACCTCGACGTACTGCTAAAATCCTTAGCAAAGAGTGTATGCCTGTAGCGTGGCACACACACACACACACGCACAAAATGTATCAATGTATTTATTAATATCACCCTAAAAACGATTTTGGTATGGAAAGAGTGAAGTGCAACGGGTCAAAGCGAGATATTTTTGAGAATGGCTGTCTTGAAAAGGGCCAGGTGAGAAGGGCGAAACGAGAACGGGTCCAAATTAGGAGGGTTGGAATGCGAAAGACGGAACGGGAAAGGGCCAAATGCGAACGGGTCAAAGCGAGAAAATCTTTTGAGAATTGTTGTTTTGAGAAGGGCCAAGTGAGAAGGGCGAAATGAGAACGGACTCAAATGAAAAGGGTTGAAATGCGAAGGACGAAGCGGGAAAGGACCAAATGCGACAGGTCCAAGAGAGAAGGTCGTTTTGAGAATGGTTGGTTTGAGAAGGGCCAAGTGCGAAGGGCGAAACGAGAAGAGGCTCAAATGATAACCCCCCGCCGAAATGTCCCCATCGCGCGATACGCAAAACGCGCACGTGACTGAAAGGGAGCTTACAAATTGTTTTTCGCAAAGACAATTCTTTTTTTTTTGAAAACAAGGATTGGTTTCATTTTTTTGGGCATAAAGCCAGCAAAATATTTTTTTTCATCAAAAGAAAAATGGTCATCTGACATGGTTGTTTGATCTTATCTGAAAACGCCCTGCAGCGCCCGCCGCCGCCACTGAGCTTGTCAGGAAATAAAACATTTCTGACCGTAGAGCCGGATTCGCACATGCCACCTATGGATGAACGAAGAGCATTTTTTAAACAGTCAAATATTCTACGGACCGAACTGTTCGCTCTTTGCTTTATTGCATGAAACGAAAGAACATTCGAGTAATTTTTAAAACGCTGTACAGTTCTCTGCTGAGCCTACTAAATCTTTCGCATTTCGACAAGGTTCTTCAAAACACGAGTCCACTCTTGTTCAGGGTCGTTATTCGCATCTACACTTTGAACTTGTTTCACAAGGCTGAAAATGTAGTGCCGAACTTATCTTTTAATTGAGATCAGCATGTCGTGTCGCCATGCGTGACCCCCAAATTCTGCAGAATCCTATCAAGTTTATCATATTGTAATGTACTCCATTGACATTATAATTATGAGGAAAACGTATTTCAGATGAATTAGAGCGAGTTACATTTTCCATGTACGCTAGAGCAGGTCTCCATAAAATAAGAGCGTCTCAACAAAAAATAAATAAATATTTGTTCAATGTTCTAAGCTTTTTTACTGAAATTACACTCTACAGACAATGGCACAAAAATTAATTTTGAGTCTAGCCAGACCGGTCACTGGTAGTGTATTTATTTGTGTCTAAATTTAAAAACTACGTTTTAAGAGATGCAGAGTCTAGCATATTATTCATTCATCTAGAATATCTTGTCCCGCATGAGTAACAAGGGCTCTGTACAATGGCAATGGACAACAATATTTATTGATGTCTAATACACGGTTCTTCTATTAATGCTAAAAATATAATCTACAAAAATGCGTACAGTAAAAAAAAAGAGGCTGTACCAACAGCCTCTTTCAAGAATCCAACTAGTCATGTTGGCTCGCCTCCGTGAGAGAAATTAAAAAGAAATATGGCAAATGTGGTAAGATTTTTGATTGAATCAAAGTGCTGATAAAGGTGTGCTCGTGATCTCGCAAAAAAAAAAGAAACGTGAGAAAGTCGCTTTGACAAAGAGACACGGACGCCCTGCACTACCCTGAAGAACGCGATAAAAGAGGTGCGCCTCGCCTTATGGATTCCCATTTTGAGTGACAAATAAACGCGACGAATACATAATTAAACGTTTCCACGCTGGTTCACGTACAATGAATAACCTGGAGGACGTACCCGAATTTCGCAACTAAAAGAATGCTACAAACTTTCGCTCTTGCGGAAATGAACTGCTCGCGTTGCTTGCATGTCATGAACATGCATGCTTAGTTGGAATTAAGCATGCATGTCCAGGCTGTTGGCGACACCCGACCAATACGTTTCATTATTCCGAAAACTTTGTAACGATACTTCTAAGCATTTGCGCGGCACTGTGTCCTAGCAAAAATCCTCAAACTCTGAAAGTGAATGTGGATCAAGCCCCATGACGAAGCCTTCGGCATTTCCCCCACTTAATAGCTGCCCCAGTAGCCTTGCCAAGTCGTTTGACGGAACCTACTTCCTCAATGACACCATTCTTGTTGCCACAAAATTTTTTAAGGACGCTTAGCCTTCGCCTTTAAGAGTGGAACGCGATAGCGTAATGGGGGCCCTTCGCGAAGCCTTCTGATGTAAACCCGCGCTCGCTTCCGAGTCGTGCATGCCTGTGTGCGTGGCCTAGTCGGTAGCGACATGTGTCACGTGACGCTACCGACCCGCTAAATTTGGCGGGAAATATTTCCGTTAAATTTGGCAAAAAATGGTTCCGTTTAATTTGGCGGAAAAAGTTTCCGCTAAGTATGGTGGGAATACTTTTCGCTGAATTTGGCGGAAAAATATTTCGGAATATTTGGCGGGAAAATCTTTCGCTTAACTTAGCTAAAATTATGTTGCGCCAAATTTACCGAGTCGATGGGGTCATGAGGTCACAGCCACGTGTGACGTCACACGAGTCTTCGCGCGTTGCATTATGAAATTTTAAGGCCCCACCAACGCCGACGCCAGATTTTCTGCGACACGAGCTATAAAACGCAATCGCGTTAAAACAGCGATGACGTCAGCATAGCTTATTATTTTTGCCTCTGCCAACGCGCTATTCGCTCTTTCTCGCTTCAGTTGAAATATGGTTGCGCTTTTGTGAAAATACACCTTACAAACTTTCGGTTCTGAAATAGACGGAAGGTTATAAAGTATTTGTGAGTTGAAGTCTCTTCGGTATCTTCGGGAAGTGGCCGTTTGTAACACTGTTCATAAAATTCCCTCTTGTTACGAAGGGATGATGCGTGAACAATTAGGAAACCTACGCATACCAAAAGTGTACCAAGTCAACCAGATAGATGGGGCCAGGGGCGGATGCAGGAATTTCCTGAGGGGGGGGGGAAGGTCAGGTTTTGTTCAGCGTACCATATGTTTAGGAACCCCTTCCCCTCTCCTTCGTTTCACGCCCTAAATTTTACACATGCCGAAACAAAGAGGGGGTCGGGGACATCCAGACTTCCTCTAAATCCGCCCCTGGATGGGGCCAGTTACTGTGTTGCCAAGCAAATAAGAGTGAATGGGCGGTACAGACATTAGTGAAGGGACCGCTCTTCCAGTTAGTTTGACTACGCCATGCATCGTGGGAACTGTAGTCTTCCTATAAGCGCCACAACCACGCTGGGGCTAAGCGTGCAAAGCACGAGACGGCTCGAACCATCTCGTGCTCAGAGGCATACCCTTTGTTATGATATATCCTCACTCTTGTGAACTACAATTATGGAGACGTTACGCATAAATTGAACGCGTCTTTAATCGGTATATCGAATGTAAATACGTTCCATTTCTTCCAACAATCGACAACACTTCAACCTCTCGTGAGCGTCGAGCGTGCAGGCGACGTAAGAGCATTGCTAATGGTCACGAGCGCCTGCTGAAGGTCGGTTTTTCGAAAGCGACGCTGTAGCCGTCGCCCCGTTGTACTGGCGCACACGCACGACCTTCTGAGCAGGCGATCTTGCACGCCGTATTGTTATATCTCGGAAAGTTCGTAGCGAGGCCAAGGAGCGGGTATGTACCCCTTGATTTAGGGGCAGTGAAAATTCAAATTAAAATGACGACAGCTCTGCCAAAATTCACTTATTCATTCTTCTTCAAATCCCATATAAAATGCGAGTACCTCCTCAGAGTATATTTTGTACTTCCGTTCTGCGGGACACCACTTGGTAAGCCATCTACACCTAACGTCGCCGGATGCCAATTAATTATATAAATGCAACTTACGTGAACGTGCAACATATAACATAACATAAACGTATAACGTATACTGAGCACATAACCAGACCGACGTATTATGAATATGTAATCACGTAACTTATGGATAACGTTGCCAATAGTAATTATGGGATTACGTAAGTGTAGTGGTCATATATTTCGCCCAACCTCCATTTATTAGATGGTTACATAACCTTCATTCTTTATGGGATCACGTGATTCTTCCCGCCATTGATGCGACTACATGTTTGCAGAACCAGAAGAAGATGGCAACTGTAACCATGATAATCAAGCCGCTCCGCTAGCCCAGGAGATGGGGTGTTGGATTATTGAGTGGTTCCGTTATTGGATTCCCGCCGAATAATTCAGTCTTTTCTGAATACTACTGCCGTGTGATGATGTTTTCGTTATAATACAGGATGTCACAAAAAAATACGCAGTTTTTTTTACCGCAAACATAAAATAGGCATCGCCGAACGCTCATTCTCCGCGCAAAGGTAGCGCTAGAGGTCACAACTAGATGCCAGAGTTTTAGCCCGATCCGATACCTTCATCAAAAGTTATAAGTGATTTTTTGAGAATTTCAACGGGAAAATGGCGGCCGACGGAGTTTTCGAATACATGGGGCTCTACGGCACCAGAAACCGAAAACGGGCAAAAATGGGCTCCATTTTCCCATTGAAATTTTCACAAAATCACTTATAACTTTTGATTAAGGAATCGGACCGTGCTGAAACTTTGGCATCTGGTTGTAACCTCTAGCGCTACCTTTAAGCGGAGAATGAGCGTTCGGCGATGCCTAGTTTATTTTTGTGGTAAAAAAAACACTGTAATTTTTTTTGTGACACCCTGTATTTAGTAACGTCCGAGGTATAAAAGCCAGCCCCAAAATATTCTGTTTGTTCAGAAGTTAAAACACGATTTCGCATGATAAACTTTACTAATCTTTTTCCCCAATGGAGATCTAGCAAAGAATATTTTTCATTACAGACGTGTCTAAGACACAAGTGTGGACACCACGGTGGTCACAAGCATCACCAACAAAAGACTACTGAGAAGCCGATGACAACGACGGAACTCACTAGGCCTTCCACGACATCCATCACCAAAAGAACGACTCCGATGCCACCTGCGCAACCGCAGCCGCGACCCCCAAGTCGCCCCTCTAACCCCCATAGACCTCCAGCACCGCCAAGTCCCCCCTCATACCCTCAAAAGCCTCCAGCGCCCCCAAGTCACCCCTTTAACCCTCATCTCCCTCCAGCGCCACCACGGCGCCAGAGTACACGCGGAACTCAAAGACCAGATATTCCGCGGGTAACTCGCCGGAAACATATACATGAACATTGGCCCGCACCCCGCTATTAAATAAGAAGTGGGACATGGATGCTCATTTCCAGCGTCATTTTACAAAACTTATGGCTAGCTGCTGGACATTGACATTATTACGTGAATAAAAAATGTATTACAAGAGTGACAAATAAGACCGTTTCTGACAAAGATCGTAGTCCCTCTCTGCTGTTTTTCTTCTTCCTTACCCTAGCATTTCTACCCTCTGAGAAGAACGACGCCTTGTCGTTCACCGAATGCGGAAAGACGGAGGAGGCACGTAGAGCTTAAACCAAACGGCATGTACGGTGTAGAATTCTTTTTTCCGCCCGTCATGATGTGGATGGATTTGCTCGATGATATATGTAACATACACCGGATTGCCTGAGGATTCGTATAAGCCGCTATAGCGGGGCAATCACTTCTGAGAGAGTTCCACTGGGCGGTTCGTGTCCAGACGGAGACGACGTCTTCGGAAGAGTTAGGTGACGGAGCTCTGAGGGTTAGCGTATTGAGCGCAATTACGTTCTTGAGATTGAAGACTGCGAAGACTTGACAGTGGTTTAGCGTTCAACGCGCAACTCGCCGCTTGCAATGTGTGTGCAGTGCCTGAAATTGCATCTTGGAGTTAAAAGAGAAAATCCGGCCTCAAGGCCGGTTCATTCCCGACAAATTAGGAAAACGGAAAATATCCAGTAGTGTCTTCGCGTGATTATACGCGAGCCGAAGGAGCACGGCAATATTTGGCCAGTTTCCTGTCAGTGTCAGCCGAAAATCGGCCTCAACATCGACCGAATGTGGGGTTTTGCACCACGTCCCGACATCGGGCAAGTTCAGGCGTACCACTGCTTCGCATCGGCCAACTATCTGCGTGATATCGTCGCGAGTAATGCCCAGATTGGACTATCAACCAGATATCGGCCAGATGTCGCATATGCATCTGCACTGTATTCGCCGGACGTCGCTTATGCGCCCTCTTCGTATCTATATTATCAGCAGCGTTAGCTCGCAAATTAATTGCCGATAAAGGGCGCGACTCACACGCATACACGGTCAGACGAAATTGTTTTAGATCACTCCCACATGTTTACTAAACCAATATCATTACACGCAGCTTGTTCTCGGCACATTTACGAAGGTGATACTTCTTTGTGGAGCGGAAAACAAAATATATAATATAATTACAGTTTTCATGCAAAGCAATACTAGTTAAATCAAACACGAAGGAACCGTTCAAATTAGATAGCATTAGTATGTCGTTCCGATGGCTCCGATAATGATACCCGATACTCCGCCGCCGCCTTTGCGCATACATTCTATCGTTATCGAGGGTATCGGAGGTATCGGAACGGTCCACTAAAAGTATATATAGAGTCGGAAGCAGGACTGCTATCAGACGCATGCTTATAGATGTGCTTGGCAACTAAAACATCGATATTACGTAATCCTTTACAGATGCATAATCCAGCCGATTCGGGCATCACAGAGCGAACACAAAGTAGAGGAGGAACAAAAGATCGTTCCTCGTTCCTTCTGATATTTGGAACGTGTTCCCGGTCGAAGTTCCACATCTGAAAATGGAACTCGTTCCCGTTACAGATAAAAAAATGAAACGTATCGTTACATATACGTTATATTTGTATTTTGCCGATTACCTTAAGTAGCTAGATGGAGAAAAGTTTTTTGTTTTGTTTTTTGTATTGCATCAAATGTGAACATACGGATTTGAATGCCGTAAGAGGAGGGCACCAGGAGACGAAAACAAGCGGAAGCAAGGTTTCATTTTTTCATGTTTTCTCCTTTAAAAATATCAGGTTTTAACCATATTCATCTTTGTGGTGGGCGATTCAGACGAGCCAAGTGTACTGTTACTTCACATTGAACGAGCGTTTTACAACAACCTCACACGTTTCAATCTAGCAAAGTCGCTTGTTCGAACTTTTGAACAGTTGCTTCTCGATGTTGCTTTTCGCAAGACGAGCAAGTGAAGAAGAGGGTAGGGCTTTTGGAAGGTCAGTCGTGGAAACTACAAGTCCTTCTTCGTGAAGGTGGATTCGCTGTTCAGTTTGAAGGTGGGGAACAAGGTGAGAAGAAATAAGGTTGATTTTGTGTATATCTTTTAAGTGACCCATGCCCGGAATTCAAGAGTGGGTTCACTGTCTGGTAACCTGTGCTTTTGTTGTAACTGTAGGTCTATTTGTGGAAGTTCAGTGATGGCTGTAGTCGGCTTTAGATTTCTAGGTGTATGAGGAATCGTGGAAGCAATGAAAGTAGCTACGTTTGAAACGTTCCTATTTCTCTGTCTATTTCATTTGGCTAAAGGTTTTGGTTTTTGTACCGCAGCCTCGGGAAATGGAAAAAGAATGAATGTCCACTAGCTCTCCTGTACCTGACTACAACCAAGCGAGCGTTACACAAATTAAACACTGAGATAAGTAACCAAGAAGTTAACGAGATCCTACTCTTTGTAAAGGTATTGTTTTTATACTTTTAGAATTTTCCTCTTAAGAATAAAACAAAAAATTACTCTACTGGACAAAAAAATAAAAAAAGGAACGCCGTTTCTTTTTTCGTTTTTATAAAATGTGACGAGTTCCCGTTCCATTTCCACCGATGCAAAATAAAACGGCGGCGTTCCTTCGTTCCTTCTAAAAGGAACGGGTTCCAGGAACGTCGTTCCTTGGAACCGTTCCGTACAACACTGCCCAGATCGGACTGTCAGCCAGGTATCGGCCAGATGTCGCATATGCGTCTGCTCTGTATTCGCCAGGCGTAGCTTATGCGTCCTCTTTGTATCCGCAATATCGGCAGCATAAGCTCACAAAATAATTGCCGATAAAGGACGCGCCTCGCGATCATACACGGAGAAACTGAATTGTTTTAGATCGTTTCCACAAGTTTATTAAACCAATATCGTTACATACAGCTTGCTCTCGACACATACACAAAAGTGCCACTTCTTTGTGGAACGAAAAACAAACTATTAAAAAAAATTACTGTTTTCATGCCAAGCGAAACTCATACATCAAACACAAAGGATGGTTCAAATCAGATAGTTTTGGTAGATCGTTCCGATGACTCCAAAAAATACCCGATATTCCGCGCGTTTTCGCGTACATCAGTATCGTTATCGGAGGTACCGGAGTTATCGGAACGATATACTAAAACTATCTACTGAGACCGAAGCAGGACTACTATCAGAAGCATGCTTGTATTGTGCTTACGAATAAAACATCGATGTCACGTAATCCTTTTATAGGTGCATAATCCAGCCGATTCGAGAAGCACAGAGCAAGATGAACACAAAAGTAGAAGGTCGCCCTCATATGACGGAAATCTCGCTGTCGCCGATGTAGGTGATTTATCTATCCACGTTCAATAAAACACCAACAGAATAATTTTATGGACTCCGACGAAGAAAACGGCCATTACCAAGAAGTTGTCACGGACGTACTCCGGTCGCTCACAACAAAAAATCTCGGCCGCGTCTGCGAGACGTACAAAGAAGCAGACCACTGAAGATGGCATTTTGTAAACCAGACCTACGTGGTCCCCATCGCCATCGCCATCGCCACTTGACAAAACGGCGAAGACTATGGCTCCAGTGAACCCATCAGCGCGTTAGAGCGAGGCACGAGAATACAAAAGAAGTTGGGAAGGCTTAACAAAAGGCGAGGTCGAAGGGAGATGAACAGCGCAGCCAATCTCTCCCTGATGCTTTTTGTCCTTCCTGGCTGGAAGTAAGGAAATTGCATTTTGCCTAACTTTTTTTTTAACTCGGTTTCGAGTTATTCGGTACATCGAAATACTTCGCCAGCATAGCCGATTTAAAAAGGATACTCTCAACACTCAACCAAAAACGGCGGCGGGAACCGAATGTCAGGATGGCGTCGACGTGATCCATTATATACTTAACAGATATCGGCTAAATCAAAATGATATTGGCACAATCTTTCCGATTTGATGACAATTTTGGTCGCAATTCTGCGTGCTGTCTGGGAAGGTAATGGGCGGCTAATTTGAGTCCCCGTTTTGATAAGCCACGAAACATACATCGACAGCAGGGTTGGGCAGTATCGCGATACAAGCTTATCGGGATAGTATATCAGAATACTTTTTTTGCGTTTTATTTCTGTATCGCGATAACTTTTTTCAATAAGTGTCTATATTTAAGTTTCGGAATACACTTTTCGTGTATTCGTTGTATTCATATTAAATCATGGGCCATTGTATCTCGTTACATTTGTTTTGGTTTAATTGACCTCCATGCGAAAGCTCTAGCGACAGTTAGCTTTGTACATGCGCTTCAACGGGGGGTGGCCAGTACAGTGAGTAGGAACTTGATGCTATGCTCTCAAGCATACCATAATTTGTATCGAACATTAACTGCCGAATTTACAAATATCACTCCAATTGAGGCACCCTCCACTTCCTCAAGGAAGGCGCGAGGGCCGACGCTGGCCAATCGCGAGAACGGATAAGCAGCATTGGCCGCCTATCCTTCCTCACGATTGGCCAGTGCCGGCCCTCGCGCTTTCCTTGAGAAAGTGGAAAGAGCGCCTCAATGGAAGTGAGGTTTGGTACTTCGGCGGTAACTATCTGTAAGATTTGTGACCCCCTTCCCTATTCTGCCAAGATAACATGTACTCCGGGGTGCTTCACTTGGTCCACTATTCTGTTGTTTCAAAACGGTAAAGGCACTGTGGGCACGAGTTTTACAAGCGTACATTGAACTCCCTATGCCCATCATCTTGATTAGGGCAAATTTAAGCTTGGGTTGCCAAAGGCATGGTAGCGCTTTTTAGATGAGGACAAAAGAAAGAAAGACAAGACAGACACGAGCGCTGACATGAAAGAAAGACAAGACAGCGCTCGTGTCTGTCGTGTCTTTCTTTTTTTTGTCCTCGTTTAAAAAGCGCTACCATGCCTTTGGCAACCCAAGACTAATACCAACTAACCCAGCATTCAGCATTGTCAAATTAAAGCCTTCATGACGTAAAAAAGTGTTCATTTTAAGGTGACGTATAAAAATGACTACAAAAAGAGGCGCTGTGATCGACCTATAGAGGGTTCTGAGCTGTTGGGATGGAAGATGTCTAAAGAAGAACTGTGCTCCAACCTCAGCGGAATGTCCAACCTAGTGAAGACCCGCTTGGGTGCCAAAGCTCTAGGTAAAAAGCAAGCTGCCAATTCTATACTAAAATTACTTGAAGCTAAAAAATTCCCTTTTTAATTCAAATTACAACTCACAGTTAGCACGCGATTTTTTTTTTTTTACCTGAGGGTTAACTTTTTGTGTTTGAAGTGCAAACACAGTCTACTGAACCTACTCTTTACTACCTTCGAGCTAAAACCTTTAGATGACTAGACGACTGAAGAACTAACGCTTTGCACACTTCAAATATTTCCCAATGTAAAGTTCGTCTTAATAGGAGCCGGTGTCATCGGCTCCTGTGCAAAGCGCTAATCTCGTTAGCTAACGACGATTTGCCTAAATTGGCAGCACTGGACCAGAAAGCTATATGAAAAGCTACTTCTCCTCAGATATAATGGAGTGTAGGAGCATTGTGATACGTTTTGTTTTTTTTATCTCTACAATATATAAAGTTAAATTATGTAGCAAAGAGGACTTTTATTGTCGTTTTGAAAATAGTAACATATGCATTCGTGTATTTGTATTCACACATACTTTTTTCAATTCTTCAACAGCATTTCTACTCTGTATTGCGATACACTTGCACAAATGTATTTTCGTATCAGTATTTTCGATGCTTTTGCCATGTCTTAGTATTTGTATTTCCGAATGCAATGTAGAGTATCTCTGACCAACCTGATCTACAGAACGTCCGCTGTGGTTCGATAGAGGCTCTCTGTTAAGCGACTTATCTGAGTGTGATAAACTCTACTTGTTTTATGGACAAATAAACAGAGAGATGTAGGATTTAATCGACCACTCGTGATGTAAATCAGCGTCCGCGGTCAGTTTGATTTTCCCTCGGAGTACCATGTTTCAAGATCACTACTAATAAAAAAGAAGCTGGGCAACCTCGGCGGCTGCGGTTGTATGATGAGGATTAGTGATGGCATAGGGATCAGCGATCCATCGGTTCCCTGCTGATGAAGAACAGAAGGGGCCAAGATTAACTACACGTCGTTGAAAGGAGATATGTGGAAGAGTGTAGGCTGCAGATTCTCCGCTGGCTGTTTGGGTCGTATTTTACGTCGTTGGCAAGTCACAAGATGATACGTATTCTTTTACACATCGGTACATATCAGGCCAGTGCAGCGTGACTAATACTAGTTGCGCTGCTTCGTTTTTGCGTAGATCCAGAAAACACCCAGTGACTCTCGTCAATTTGCACATGCTCGTGTTTAGTTCCATTAGTCACTGGTTACACCACAGTGATATACGATTTATGTCAGATTGTAGAAGAATAGTGTCAGATATGTCGGTTATTTTCCAGGATATTACGCAATCGTCAGGAAAGAGGCAAATAGAAGAAACAGGTTCGGGCACCAAATCATTAATGTAAATGAGAAAGAGGAGCAGACCAAGCAGTGATCCCTGTGGGACGCCCGAGGTGACTGGAACAGTACACGAATTTGTAATATTAGCAGTAACGAATAGTAGGCGGTTAGTTAAAAAGGCATAAATCCAGTTTAATATACGGGAGTCAATGTTAAGTGATTGTAGTTCATGATGAAGGATTTTGCGGAAAACTTTGTTAAAGGCTTTTGAGAAATCCAAAAAAACACAATCGGTTTCATTATGATTATCAGGAGAATTATGGAGGTCATGCGTGAAGGATAGTCGTTGCGTCTCACATGAAAAATATATTCTAAAGCCATGTTGTGAAGTTTGAGTAAGTCATTACTTTCAAGATAATTTATCATCTGCGAGTAAATGACGTGTTCAAAGATTTTACATGGCACACATGTTAAAGAAATTGGTCGGTAATTGGATGGGTTTTGTTTTTCGACAGATTTATGTAAAGGAACCACTTTCAAAAGCACCCAAACGCTCGGGACTACGCCATGGATAAAAGACTGAAAATAAAGTTTTCAAAGAAATATTGAACAATATATATTACAATTTTTAAGAACTTGCTGTTAATTCCATCTATTCCGGCGCAGGACGAAAGCTTCATAATATTAATAATGCCAGCAACATCAATCGCGTCAACTGCAACTGGGTCCATAGGCACAAATTTAGGAAACGACAGTACCGGTACTTGGTTTACATCAGAAATTGTAAATGACATACTAAAAATATCAGTTTATACACTTGCAGCTTCAGTTACTGGTATATCTATACCATCAGATGATTGAGAACAATGTTGGACTGACACTTGAAATTAACGACATTCCAAAATTGTTTAGGATTAGTTGCTAACATAAAATTTAGTGTATGATTAAAAAATATAATTTCACTTTCGTAAGAGCTGATATATATTCTTCATCTGCAGTTTTGTACGCTGCCCATGCACCGTGCATCAATGGATGATTGTTATTTAAAAAAGAAATTATTTTACAAAACATAGAAAGAAGACGCATTACTTTAGGTATTTTTATTGATTTTAGCAAAGTGTTTGATGCCCTAAACCACAAAATTTAATTTAAAAATTAAATCGTTAGGGTATTCACGGCACGCCCCCTGCTCTGCATTGATCTTACGAGGCAGAAAAGTGGCCAAACCACTTTTCTGCCTCGTGCTGAATGTTAAGTTGACATAGAAGTAGACGCTGTTTGCAAATCGGATAGGGGCGCCGCTGAAGAAACTTCGCGACGAGGCATGAGCTACTTCTGTAAATAGAGTCTTAAATTTCATTGCACGCATTACACTTGTTATCAATAAAACGTTTGTTATAACTTAGCTTAAACTGGTTTTCCTGGCCCTTTCCATACTCCAGTAGTTTGCGCCGAGCTAAACAGGTCGAAAAGTTTAAATCTTGTGAAACGGAAATTGGGTTGGTTTTTAATTTTGACTTGGCCTGCAGGACACTTTCTCTAGCTTTAAAAGACTGAAATCTTCACTAAAATAGGACGACGTTTAAATTATATGTTGCATACCCTTGTCCCGAAAGTAGACAAAGTCAAAAATATTACCATGAACTGAATGACGGTCCCGGAAATCTACTTGCAGTGTTGCCGAAAGCTTGAATGCAAGGCTCGAGCCCACACCATCAACGGGGAGATGGCTAAAACGGTGAACGTTCAAACACACGCACCAGCTCTACTTGAACAAGAGGCGAAATTCTCCTACGCCGCCACGAAAGAAAGGTCTCGTCAGACGGAAGAAACCAACCAGTGCATCGTCTGCAATTTCGTGGAGGCAACGTTGGTGGAGTCACTGGAGTCACGGTGTTACCTACCTTCTCAAGCAACCATGAAAAGAAGCCTGATGTGAGTTATATCTCGTCATCCTATCCTATAATAAGAGCATCGCCAGTAGCTTTACGTAAAATGAGCGTACACATTTAGTTCTAGATGAATTAACCTCATCTCAAATCAAAGCTTTATGTTCTCGAAACGACGCAAAAAGCTGTTGGAAACATCTTGACTGGGTCTGCGACCCTTGTTACATTGGCCGCCCCTTTATGGCAGATATTAAGAGAAGAAATACGTTTCTTATTTCAGAAATACGTAAATAAGGCTACCTCTTTGGCCATAAATAATCTCTGCTAATTCGAGCGCTCCCATTAAAGGATCTCTTATTGTCATTGCGCTTATTCATCAGGAGACTCCGGGCCCTCGAGACACGGCCCCTCGTCCGTTTCCCTCGCGCTTGCAGGGCGTCGTAATTCCAGACGAATACGCCACAAGCAAGGATAGCGCTCGGTTCCTTCTTCATGACTCCGGTGCCACCGGCACTAAGCGCTTCATCGTCTCCTATAGCCCGGACATGCTGGCGCTAATAGGGTCCCCACGACAATGGTTTGTGAACGGAACTTTCAAAGTGGCACCTGCGCTGTTCTCTACCAGCTCTAAACAGTCCACTGCAAAGTTCAGAGCGCGGTCATTCCTGCCGTGTATCTGTTGATAGAAGATAGGGCAGAAGCTGCATACACTAAGGTACTTGAGTTTCTGAAGAGAAAATGCGCCGCTGATAATCCCTCCACCGTCTTAGTCGACTTCAATCAAGCAACTGTTAGTGTTTTTTAGGAGGGCCTTTCCCTATTGTCAAACTCTTGGCTGTTCTTTTCACCTGTGCCAATGCGTGTACCAATGGTTGCAGCAGAAAGGTCTTTAAGTCGTATCGGCTTGGAGGCTCATTGAACCTGATGGCACGCATGATCCCCCATAGCCCTTGTACACCAAGGTGATGTCATCGATGCCTTCGAAGCGTTATGGAGGCTGCCCAACATTCCTCGGGTGCTGCTACCAAGTACTCGATTACTTCCAGTACAATTTTTTCCGGAAGGGCTGAAACGCCCGAGGCCGAAGAAATCAGAGGTTTCCAGCCTCGCTATGGAACCACCATGTAACAGTCCTCCGTGGTGATGCCAAGACAACGAACTCCGCAGAAGCGTGTCTCCGGGAGTTTCAGACTCACGTCCAATGTCGTCAGCCTAGTCTGCGGACGTTCCTGGCTGTCTTGCAAAGAAGACGCCCTGAACCTGCACTGCCTCGAACGCGCCGTCATGGGAGATGATGCGAAATCAGCAAAGAAATATAGATACTCTGCTGCTCGGCTTCAGATGCTTGCGGCGCCAGTGCAGGCGTCATCGGGTATCTGAAAGGTGTGGGTAACAACATTTCGTTTTAGCGTAGTATAGCTTGGCGCAATCGTCCGTGTCAATAGATATTTGTTCCTTCATTGACTTGCATGGTGTTTTTACAGCCTAACTGATACTCTTCTATGTTGTCGGATAAAACTGGAACAAGACTTGGTTCAAGCATACACTACTTTCACAAAATTCAGTTCACCTTAGTCAAACCAATGAAAATGAGGTAATATTTGGTATCAACTATTCAGTTTTTACTGAAATAGTTCGGTAGTTATTGCCTGCTAAATGACCAACATTTAAAGTTAGAAACACTCGAGCTCTCAAATTTGCGAAGAACACACTTATATTTCCCATGGTATTACTAGGTGTTAATTTGGCGGGTTCGCCGACCTATCAATATCGTGAAACTTGAAGCCGTCAGCATGTAAAACAACTTTAGATCTGCATTTTTAAAATATATACTTGTGTAAGCTCGCTAAAGTTCATGCTTCAATATGAGTAAACAATGCATCTTGCATCGGCTTGTAATCGTTCTAATTAAACATTTGTTTTAAAACGAAACGCCTTCACCCCGAACATGACTCAAATATTCATTCATCGAGACGCGCGCTGCCGGAACGACCGCGTACCGAAACGAGCCGAGTACCAAAATTTCCGCACCGAAATTTTCGGTCCCGAAACGTCCCGTACCGAAATGTCCTAGGTCCACAAGCGGCGCCGCGCCGTGGCGCAAATTCGCCCTAATTAGCCGCTCGCGTTCCCATCGCGCTGCCAGTTGCAAAGGCGAAAACTGCGTTGAGGAGTTTTGTCTGTAGAAAATCTTATCATTATTAGGGAGGCAAACCTCCGCAAAAGAAGGTTGCCAGTGTGTCAGGTCTCCGGAGTGGAGAAAATAATCCAGGCATAAGAACATTTGTCGACTGTGAAGTGCTTCTCGCAACTGCAAGACAGCGTCGACTGTAACATCCGCCTCAATATAAATGCTCTTTTCTGTATGGTTTCGCTCTGATCATCAAATTTAGAGCTATTCGGACTAAAACGAGGATGCAGTATTGTTTAAATTGTCTTTTTGTGCACATCTGAGCTGCCACATACACTCCTTGAACTCAGGTCAGTGCTCTTAGAAACTCGGAGTTGCCGGCTGCTGGAAGCATGCCGCGCCTGTTCTAATTCATCCAGATGAAGTTAATGACGAGGCATGTACAGCCCGATTGCAACATTGGATCAAGTTCTAATACAAAACCGGAACTGTGCGTCAATAACGTCATCGCTCATCTGTTCCCAGGCATATTAAGCTCGTCGAACAAAAAAATATTTAATATACGCCGCGACACCTTGCTGTGTTTGCGAGCATCTGCCGCTGCCACCCAAGTGGTAGAATCGCAATTCATGTAGGTCTGTCAGTAACCCACTTATAATTTTATTAGTGAAGAGAGTGATTTCCAATCGACTTGCATTTGCGTCGTAAAGCGCCGAATTTCTTCAACTTATTTCCTTTGTGACCGCAGAAGGATAATTTTGACCACTGTCGCGGTTCACTACAAAGTAGATTTTTTGCGTCATCATTTCTTTTGTTTGCTGTTTAGGTACAATTAAAGTTTATATATGTTGAGTCTTCGGACAAGGAAAGGATCATCAGTATTACTTCACCTTTCTACAAGAAAAGTTTATATAATTTTCAATATCACTCCTGTTTGTTCAGTTATTGGCATTTGTGGCATGCCCTGTCCTCGTCCTCTTTGTGTTGCTTTCAATTTATACATCTAACATTTCCAACACACTCTTGTTGGTCGGCGGAGGAATGTCCTAGTGCCTAAGGATTTAGAGTTCTTTGGAAAGCAATTACCTTGTGGTAGGTTAGGTACAACCTTTTAATAATATATATAAAAAAATCCAGAGTACAACCGTCAGTGTAAATGTCTTTTCAACTATGCGCTCAAGTCAGTGCACAATAAGGGCTACGGCTGTTTGCCTCATTTGCCCTTAAGTCTTTTGGCAAACATCGGGAAACAAAATCGGCAGAAATTACTGCGAGAGTGCAGGCGAGCTGGGGTGTATATCAAGAATTTAGATGAATAGCCCGAGACTGGGGCGAGAAAACTTAAAATATCAACCGTAGGAGAGAGAAACCTCTTTCTGACTTTTCCATGGTTGATGTTTCTTGTTTTTTCGACCCAGTCTCCAGTAATACATCAAAATAGAAAATTGGTAGGCATGCAAAGGGAGCTGGGTTCTCAAATTTAAAGTTGTTTAAAAAATAGTAACTGCATAATCAAGTTTATTTTGTTGCCATCCACTGGGAACCATCGTACCTATTACATTAGGAACATCTAATATTGCCAACAAGCTCAAATTGGTTGACCCAGGGGTGTCCCAGAGTCTACTTTCGAGAGTCCCTTGAAAAGTAATTGTGCCTGTTGTGGGATAAATACATCATTTTATTAATATACGAAAAACTAAAATACAGCCGTAATTTTTTTTTCAATTGTGCATTGAAGTCAGTGCGCAGTAGCGGCTACGATTACCTGATAAATTTTTGCTGAAGTGTTTTGCCGCTTACTCGCTTTCTTTTGTTAACATCGGGGAACAAAATTGGAGGGTACGCAAGGTGAGCTAAATTCTCAAATTTAATGCTTGTGAAAAAAATGGTAACTGCATATTCGGGTTTACTTTGTCGACGGCCATGAAGAACCATTGTAGCTATAACATTAGAGACTTCTCGTAGAGTCCATTTTAGCGTGACAAGTACGCGTAGCTGCATTATTCAATGAAGCGACAAGATTGAGAAAACAATAATTAACCCCCTCCTCCGCATAGTTGGCGATTCATGCTTGTGGCGGTCTTTCTTTATTCAACTCCCAGGAACCAAATAAAACTTTTCGGGAGAAAGATACCCTCCTGTTTAATACAATGCTGTGGCATATGAGTGCCTTTAGCAGTCGCTCCATTATTTCACGAAGGGCGAGGCCAGCACGACCAACGCACCAGCTTCCCGCGCCGTCTGCTCCTCGTACTGCTAATAAGTATGGGCGCGCCTCGCCAGGGGGAGGAGTGGCGCTACGTATGCGCGTCGAAACTTGAGCCACACGGCCTTATGTCTCGTGGCGGCGGTGCTCAGACACAGTGAATGGGTCCGAGCATGGTGTCAGGCGACAAACCCGGGGATTGATAATGTGTGAGCGCTAGATTGATAATGTAGCGCGCATGCCGGTTGTTTTAAGACGGAATAACCCAGGTGTGACCCTCCCCACCCGAACTCCCCGCTGGAAATATAAGAAGGCAAACTGGTCAAAATCCAGCCAATTCTCACTGCTCGCATGCACATCTCTTGACAAGCATTCAATTGATAAAGTGAACGAATATTTATTAAATTCTATCCTTCAGGCGGCCATAATGGCAATCCCCATGACCTCGCGTGAGGCCTCCCACGCCGTCCGTAGCGTTGGTGGAATGAAGAATGCTCAGAATCACGAAACAAACAAAACAAGGCATAGAGCGATATTTCGACGGTATCCGACATCAAGCAATCTTCTTCTTTAAGCAAATAAAGCGCCCGTGCACGGTACATTCGCCTGCAATCGAAAAGACAAGTTTTCACGGGTATGCAACATCAATAAATAGCCACACATCCCCGAAAGAGGCCTGGGACCGAATTAACAAGATCAATGAATCCTATCCTCCAACGAAACCCGAACAGAACGCCTAGAGGAACAAACCGATATTCTCGGGAAACATGTCGAGTTTCGTTTCTAAATCAGGGCAGCTATTCACTATTATTTCTTTGGCTAAAACAGCAGAAAGAAGCAAGGACCATAAAGACACCTGGTGCTGCACAGGAGCCGTATTATAGATCTTTCACCCTTAATGAACTAAAGATGGTCCTTCATAGTGTCATACCCTTGGCAGCTGGTCCGGACGGTATCCACTACGTCATGTTGAATCATCTCCACCCATCTACACTCAATCTGCTTTTATACCTCTTCAACAGAATATGGGAAGTGATCGTTTCCCATCAGCATCAGATGCTGCTACTAGATACAGGCATCGACAAGCTGTTTTTGTAAAACCTTCGAAAACAATTTTAATAGACGACTGATGCAGCACTTGAAAAACATTGCATCCTGGATAAATACCAGTGCGGTTTCCGCTTGTCCCGCTCGACACAGGATCCATTGGTTCGATTAGCGACAACTGTCCGAGAGGATTTTGTCAGTAGATAGCACTGCCTCTCGGTGTTTTTCGATCTCTAAAAAGCATACGCCGCTGCGTGGTGGTATGGAATTTTGAGGGACTTGATTGACATTGGTATCCAGGGCCGCATGTTCCATGCCATTGAGAGCTATTTAGGTAGACGCACGCTTCCGAGTAAGGCCGGGGTCTGTACACTCACAATAGTTTGTACAGAAAAACAGTGTTTCACAGGGCGGTGTCCTAAGTGTTACTCTGTTTGCTATAAAAATAAATTCTATCGCGCGTGTCATACCACCATCAGTCCAGTATTCGATGTATGTAGATGACCTCCAGATCGCTGTTCCCTCGCGTAACCTTTTAATCTGCGAACGACGTGTTTAACTGACTATTGATAATGCGACAAGGTGGGCTGACAATAACGGATTCAAGCTCTCCACAGAGAAGTCTGTTCGTGTTTGTTTTTCACGAAAACGTGGTGTGATCCCGTCGCCTTCGTTGACTAATACAGTGCACCAGTTCAGATAAAAACGGAGTAAAAGTTTTTAGGGCTGATGTTCGAATTCAAGCTCTATTTCAGCCAACATATCAAAACGCGAAAACAATAATGCCATAAATCCCGTAATATTCTGAGAGTTCTCTCTCACATGACTTTGAGTTCCGATCAACTGTGCCTTCTAAAAATTTATAGGTCGATTGTGCGGTCCCGCCTAGATTCTGGACGTTTGGTGTATGGATCAGAGAGTGCATCAACACTGAAAATGTAGGACCCAATTCATCACGCAGGGATCCATCTTGCCACCGGTGCGTTTCGTATATCCCCTGTGCTAAGCCTTTATGCTGAAGCTAATGAAATGTCTCTAGAGGAAGGCGAAATGTCCTAGGTTTAATGTATTCCCTTAGGATACGGTCTGTATTAAAACATCCGTGTCGGGAACTAGTCGTGGGAGCACGTTTTGAACAAACCTTCCAAAGTAAGCCCACTGTTAAGCCTCCCTTCTGTTTGAGTAACAAGACCGTGGTTGTTTCGGCTAGCCTTCAGATAAACCCACCTGTTGCTCAACTTTTGGGAACAGTGGCACCATGCGAGTATAGTTTGCTCATCCCAACCTTGTCACTCACTGACCACACTAAGGAAAATACCGAAAAGAAGTCTTAAAACAGGGATGTTTTCAGCTACAAAATACATATAAAGACTGCACCAACTTCTATACTGACGGCACAAAAACCGACGCCTGTGTCGGCTGTTCCGTGATTGGACCATCACTTAAATGTGTGCGGAGGATTAATTACAGTGGAGCTACCTTGACTGCAGAGTTATACAGTTTACTATTGGCCACAGACTATATTATCAAAAATAGGCAACCATACTCTGTAGCTTACACTGATTCACTAAGTGCTCTGTGAGCACTCAGATCCCCTGAGATAGCAAAAATCCCTTTAATAACTCAGCAACAACATAAAGTGATTTCTGCAGCTAGGGACAACAAATCGCAGATAGTCTTTTGCTGGGTGCCTTGTCAAGTGGGTATACCCGGCAAGGAAGTTGCTGATCGTGCCGCTTCCGCATCTGCTACAAAAGAAGGTTGGTTTTCACGACATTCCCTACCAAGACAACAAAGCGACCTTAAATAAAAGTATCAAGTGTAAATGGCAAGAGGAATGGTCCCGCTAAACCAACAACAAACTAGATGTCGTGAAGCCGATGCTGAAGAGTGGGTGAGCGCCCGTCATAGGGACCGTTTTTTCGAGGTAGTCCTTTGTCGCTTATGAATGGGCCACGCACATCTAACACATGGGCATCTGCTCGCCGAGAGGATCCACCTGCCTGCGAACACTGTTCAGAACCATTAACTGTTGTGCATATCCTTCTTGAGTGCCCCGCATACCACAAATAACGCCAATTCTTCTTCGCCCAGTTTTATTCTGCACAGACGTCTTTACATTTTGCTCTTCTGCTTGGAGTTGAACCTTTTATAAATCATACAAATGTCCTTAAATGTCTAGAAAGCACTAGACTTTTAAGTCGACTTTAAGCTTGCTTTGAAATTTTTAATTTTTCATCCACATTCCTTATACACAGATTCATGTCCATCCCTTTATTCTATCACTGGCCACTTCAGCCCTCTTTTTTTCTCTAGAAACCATTTCATGAAACAGTCACACATTTTGCCGCTTATAGCCTTAGACGCTTATGCGCCAATAAAACTAAATCAACTCAACTCAACCCAGGGCCTACACCCACAATACGGACTGCTGCCAACCAAGACCAAGCAACCAACGAGGCCGACGATGGACCACCAGTCGTCGCAGACCCCGACCGCCGCTGCCGTCGTCAACCTGCCCGTCGCCCAGCGAACCCCGACGACCTTTCATGGCGAGACCCACGAGGACGGGGAGGACTGGATTCTGCACTACGAACGTGTAGCCCGCCACAATAGATGAACCAGCTGAGCAGCGCCTCCGAAAATTCTACTTCTTTTTGGAGTGTACCGTGATGGTTCGAAAACCACGAGGCGTCACTTACGTCGTGGGACACCTGTATTGCCGGCCTGAAGGAGACATTCACGAACCAGACATGACGACAGCGAGAGGAAGACATCCTGAAAATACGGACTCAAAGGCCCAACGAAACGCTCACCAGCTTCGGTGAAGACGGCCTCCGCCTCGAGCAGCCTCGCCGACCTTCAGTCCACCGAGGAGAAGAAGCTGCGCGTCATGATGAGAGGCGTGAAGAGTGACATCTTCGGCGGCCTTGTTCACAACCCAACAACTACTGTTAGTGAATTCGTTGCCGAAGTAACGAACATCATGGGTGCCCTGTCGACCCGAGCCAGCCACTACAACGGACTCGCCGGCACGCCAGTTGCATCGACGGTGGCATCTTCCCAAATCGGCGAGGGCGGCATTAGCGCTGACAACCTTTGAGAAATTCTCCGCGACATCGTCCCGGAAGAGCTCCGGAAAATTCTACCCGACGCTGGTTGCCCCGCCTCGATCTCCATCGCCAAGGTCGTGCGGGAAGAAGTGCAGAGTGCCATCCAACCAGAGGCTCCCATCAGCGTGGCAGTCCCCGAGGAACCCACGCTAACTTACGCTGCAGTGGCCCGATGGCCACCGCCTCCACCTCGCGCCTATGTCGCGCCGCCCCCACGTCAGTCTTCAGCGCCGCAGAACAACCGACGCCATGACGACCAGGTCCAGTACGCCTGCTAGGAGCCGCGGGCACCTCGGAAGTACCAACGTCTGGCGAACGCCCGACCGACGCCCTCTGTGCTTACAATGCGGGGAAGCAGACCACACCTACAGCCGATGCCCATACCGACGACTCGGGCTGCATGGGTTTCACCCCAATGACCCACGGCCCCGTTATGGTGAACGCCCTCGGGAGATCCACGAGTACCTGCGACAACCTCAGTCCCCCGAGCCAGCGTCCCGCCGGAGAGTTCCGGTCGCCGAGGCCACTACGTCCAGCTTCGCCGATGCACCGACCCCTGAGAAAGTAGGCGCGGCCACTAATGGAGGTGGAGTTGCCGAAGGTGACCGAAATAAGAGAGCCTCAAAAAACCGCCGAAGTGTCTCCCAATCTCTCGACGGCGCGCATCGCCCAGCTTGACCCTGGCGACGGTGTCCAACAACGTAAACTTGTCATCAATGACCACGACGGCATGAGCACCCTCGTGGACACCGGAGCAGGGTACTCGGTCTTGGGTGGGAGGCTCTCCCGCGCACCTCCGAGCGTCATGACGCCGTGGGATGGACTTCAAATACTGAACCACCGGAGTACACCCGAATTGCCCATGGTCGGGAGATGCACAGCCCACATCATGAGATCCACGGTGAGACGCCGCCCTGCCAAAGGATCTCGTCGTTCAAAAGATCGGTGCTGGTGGTGAGGTTATCCTCGGGATCGACTTCTCCTGCGAGTAGGGCAAGCTCTTCATCGGCTTCGGAGCAAACCAGTTGACCCCGCGAAAGCCTGTTCTGCCACCGGTGGAAACCAACACAACGTCAACCGTGATCCGAGTTGTTGCCGACCCGGTGAACCTGCCTCCGCGGTCGAGTGTTTTCGTCACCGTCATAACCGACGCAGCCAGCGCAATGCAGTGAAGCCTTCCTGGAAGGCAGCGTCGAACCGCTTGAAAAAGGAATTGGCGTCACACGAGGCGTAATGGATCTCCAAGAAGGACTCACAACTGTCTCGTGACAAGCTTTCGAGAGGAGCCACAGCACCTAATGAAGGGTACCACCGTGGGACAGGTCGAAGAGCTTCAGAGCCAGCCGTCGTCACCGCAATCTCTTAGAAAACCTTGTCGTCACAGCAGAAAAGCACGTCGCCGCAGCAGCTCGA
>JAZHYW010049002.1:0-40535 GCA_037355805.1 Ixodes ricinus | reverse complement strand
TTTGGGTACCCTGTCATGCTTTATTTCGGCTTTAATCTCTATTAAAAACATGTTGTGCATTATTTTATTGAATAGAAGACACAACTCCCCACAGTAGGGTCCTTTTTCAAAGCCTACACTTAGCTAGATGCCCTATACGATAAGTGACTGAGTTCCAGTTTCAGGAAACTAACACTCATCTTTCATATATGTTTATTAAGATGAGGTTCACTGATCAACCATAGCAATCGGTAACACACTAAAAGTAAGGAGAAGCTATATACGGCATTTTACATACAGCGTACAAAGAGGTTTCATATTGGAGACTAGTGAATCGAGAAAAGATGATGCAGTGTGAAGTATTACTTTCCGGTATATTTTATATTTAAAATAAAAAACAACTTTAATTCAACACACAAAAATAAAGATAGACTACTAAACGTAGTGTTAGGTTAGTGTGTTTCCGGGGACAAACCATTCCGGTGTAGGCGGTGCAACCGCGCCGGACTGTAATAGCTTCTTTACTCTCAGTGTAGGAATGATTCGTCGCAAGACGATATATTTTATCCTGCATGAAAGTAACGTTTCAGTGATTCTCATATGTGGTGAGTCACGTAAAGATTATAAGCTATCACCAAGCTAAAAAGAAGAGTTAAATACGGCGCGAAGAAAACTGTGATAAATAAGGTAACCCTGCATTAAAAATGAGCAGTCCTTGGGCAATCAAATTCGGCACTTTACACTAAGTCTTTCCTCAATGTACCCATTTAATAAAGTTTCTTCTAACCATATCCAACTGTCCGTGCTACATATATGTCACAGGTTCCTTCTGTTGATGATCTGCACAGCCGCCACGCGTGCCAAGACTGAATGCCACGAAAGGCGCGCACCGTCAGCCATTCTTCTTTTTTGTTGGCGATACCGGACAAGCTCATTTTTGTCCAAATACGCAAGATGCACCCAGTTTCTCAAATAGAATGCTCACCCTTGTCCTGGCCGTCTTAAGTGCTGTTTATTGAACGTTCCTCTCAGGTTGTTCAGAGTGGCCTGGTGCTTCACGAGTCCGCCAACTCCGTCGCATGCATTTTCCAATGTCCAGATGCAAAAAAATAACCACTGGGCTTGTGGGCCATCATTCTGTGCAAACTGATGAAGCTGATAACGTTTCTTGAAATGACTGGCGTCCCCGTCACTTACGTTCGTCACGTGCGAGTATAGCGCAACGTTGTCTTCAACCCATTCTTTCACTTTTTCTAGAGCCAAGCACACGAGAGCGACGTCGTCGCACAGGTCCTCACTGATGATAGCAACGCTGTTTGTAGATTTTCTTGTCGTCACTACACACGTAAATATCGTAACTTTTTTTTCTTCAGTGGTATGCTTTAACTTTGTCAGGAAGCACGATGGCCCAGTTTTCGGCAAAGTCAAAATGAAAGACCTTTTTCCCGCGTTGCATGCAGCTGCTTTTCATCGTAGATCGCTTTATCTTGCGTTTGTCGGATGTGGTTGTGAAATATCCAACTTTTAACCGCTACTTGAACGACTTTTAAAAAAATCTCAGAATCCAATGTTTTTTTTTTTTGTTTTTTTTCATAAGGTTGCCGGATTTCTATGTTGTAAGCACAATCTCTACATCCTCTGGGACATGAAGTTCCCCGAGTGTAAGAGACTGGCCTTTGGGCAGTGATCACAGTCTCCTTAAAGACACAGACCTGTTAGTGGGTCGCACAGAAATGCTGAGTTCATTTCACCACTGTTGAATGTTGAGCCTGTCACGTTCTCTACAGCTGCAATACAAAGGTAATAATTGGCGCAGCGTACACAAACGCACACTTCCTGGTGTGGAACACATTGGACCCATCTAGGGCGCAAGGAATAAAGTTTGCGTTAGCCCAACGCCGGAATCAGGATGCTTGTCTTTGCATACACGGAAGGCCTCTCTGATGGAGCCTGTCAGAAAGCGGCTTGGCACGAATGTTTTCTCGCCGTCGAGCATGACAGAGATCACGTCCTTCCGGTTGGCACCTTGCCGCGAACATTGTAGCTCGTCTTTCGTGAAGTACTCTAGGGCAGCAGACAGGTTCTCGTGTGCTCACCTTGCAGTGCACCTCGTGTAAGGATCCGGCTCATACCACGCGCCATGCTTTTCCGTTACCTAACACGTAAACACAGCCGCCATGTTAACCTTTCCTAGGTTAACATGGCGACAGTGTTTACGCTCTATTGTATTTAGGCGGGGCTCGAGTATTTGGGGGTTCTGCTGTCTGTTGATGTGCCGCTTTGTGCCTGAAATTATCGCCCGCGAGTCCAGCGAGTGGGATGGCGACAGGCACGACTGCTCCGTGAACAGGCATCGGCGGCCATATTTTGCTGGTTGAAGCGAACCCCATCATCCTTGGCAGCGAGCGGGGAAATGCGAAAGAAGATTGCATGGGCCGCTTTGCCAGAACTAGCGACGACTGTCACCTGCTACTTCCGTCAACTATTGCGCCATAATCGTGATCTTCGCGAGGAAATGATTGTTGCTTGCTACAGAACACCATCAGGCAGAAAGGAAATGCTTCGAATATGTTCCAAGAGCGCAGCTCTTAGGCGCCCGTCTCCGGCTTGAGCGGCGTCGGCGTCGCCGTCGGCGTAACCGCCCCAGGTCACGTGACCCCCTCAGGCGACCCCCAGGTGACCCCCCAGGTGACGTGACACCCCAGGCGACCCCCAGGTCACGTGACTCCCCAGGTCACGTGACCTGGGGCCGCCTGTCCGGGCTGGGGGAGGTCACGTGATCCCCGAGATCACGTGATCCCCGTGAGGGGAGGAGGAGAAAGGAGGGGTATACCGTCCCCTTAGTACCCTTCCTCCTCCTCCTCAGAGCTCCACTCCCATTCGGCGTTACAGGGAGTTCTAAACGGCTTTAATTTTTCATATATATCGCGGATATATATAAGAGAGAGAGAGATGGAGATAGAGGGTGGCCGATGGCCACCCTCTATCTTCAATGGTTGATGTTTGCAGGATCTTTTCTCGGATCACGAGATCCGTAATATGATAGCTCTTTGTACACAGTAGATTCTCCTCAATTCTAGTGTGAACGATTTCTATAGCTATCAATGGCCTCATCTGAATAAAAATATATAAAAGATGTGTGTTAGTTTTATGAAACTGGAACTCAGAGTCACTTCTTGCATAGGGCACTGCCAAGTGTAGGCTTTGAAAAAAGGACCCTACTTTGGGGAGTTGTTTCTTCTTTCTCAATAAAATATTGCAACCTGTTTTAATAGAAATGCATGCCGAAATAGAGTATAACGGGCTACCCAAATATAAAAAAATCGAAGGTGGTGTTTTTGTTTTATTCGCATCAAAAGTTTTCGTTGTTTTTTTTTTCCCCATATTTGCCTAAACATATCCTGACTATCGAATCACTCAGATACCTATTTATGTTTTAAATCATGGCCATTATAAGTAGAATTTATCTGCAAATTATATAATCATGATTAAATTTTTTCATGACATATACAGGCCTCCAAATTTTCCCATTTGTCGTTCTAGCAAACATGTTTGGCAATTTTTAGAAAAATAAATAAATTTTATATAAATTTAAATATTTTATATTACAAACAAGCTATACCCATAGTTCGCGTTTAAACAGTATTAGGATTCTCCTAATGTCATCGCCTTACGATTTTTTTGTCCCCAAATATTTTCGGGTCAAAACTAAGTTGGGATTTGTTCATACGAGACACCAGACAATAGCATATAAAACATCAGTTGATTTAAAAATGTCGACCAGCCACTATTTGGTCGATCCTATTTGAAATCACCCATGTGTTTACTCTTAGAAAGATATTATTTATCAATAAAGTATTGCTTGGTAGGTCTTATCTTGAACAATTTTATTGAGTGCACTTGCGTGCGCTCACAAAGATTAGTCAGCGCATTTACAATTCTCAGCCTCCACTTATTTAAAGGTGGCGTTCCAGGCAATAAGAAGTATAAACGAAAAAACAGATACAGGTAAGCGATACGTTGGCTTAAGCTTATAACACGGCGTTTTAATGTTTTCGCCTACAGTCATCCAACATAAATACTATTAAAGAAAAGTTAGGTCACAGAAGATTGTGTTCTACTTGATTAATCTCCGCCGTCTTGGAATTTTCTAATCTCGTCTTGTTTCGCCACCTCTTAAATATTGAGAAGGTCAAGCATTAAGTACGCTTGGCTATATTTATTTAGTCAGAATGCCATAGCAGCATCTAAAATGCATTATCACGAGGAGGGGATGCTTGTACCGTTAAAATACGAATATAGGATAATTTGACATGAGCGTGCACAAGTTTCAGTTAGAAACAAGGTGGAAATATGTAAACATGAAAAAAGCATAAAATTAAACACCAGTACT
This sequence comes from Ixodes ricinus, assembly GCA_037355805.1. Taxonomy (NCBI): domain Eukaryota; kingdom Metazoa; phylum Arthropoda; class Arachnida; order Ixodida; family Ixodidae; genus Ixodes; species Ixodes ricinus. The sequence continues at coordinate 36,163 of JAZHYW010049002.1, read as the reverse complement.
CAACATATGATTCGAAAATAGTTCTGTAGAGGCCTTGGACGCAATGTAATTTGGTAGCTTGATCTATTCCTTCGTTATTAAAAGGGAAAAAAATGTTTGTTAACAATTAAAATAGCGCAAAAAAGACAAGGACAAGAAGTACAGGACAAGCGCTGTCTTTTTGCGCTATTTTAATTGTTAACCAAGATGAACCAACTAGCCCAACAACGTACCCTACTAAAAAAATGTTTGAACTTGGGGGAGAATACAAGATCAATACGACTTAGTCATTATTTAAATTATGATTTAAATTGTGATTTAAATTCGACCAGTCTGATATTTAGGTCAAATATTTCGCGCAAAAAAGTCTTAACGTTAAATTTTCATTTATCATTTATTGCGTATTTGATGCTTTCCTTTCATTTTCATGTCTTCATATTTAAAAAAAGTAATCATCAAAGAAAAAATATTTATATCCGTCTAAACTCTGGTATCGAGCACTACTCTTATGAAAAATCTAGGCGCTGAGCTTTATTTCTACCTTCCACTCAGTATGTTACGTGAAGCAAATGAGAAGGCGAAAACAAAAGTATTGTCCTATTTAAGCAAGTCAGAACGGGAAATAAAATGCAATTTCGATGCTTCCTAGCTAACTAAACAAATTAAGATGGTTTTTCTTTTGTAATATTGCCGCGCGCGTTGCCGAGGGAGCGCGTGGCCCATTCTGCTTGCAGGGCTCGCCCGAGTCGAACGCAGGATGACTATAGTCGGATGCAACCTAAGAACAATCTTTTAGCTCCACCCACAAGCGCATTGCGCCCATCTGAAGTGCCTCCGCCGTCGAGAAAATAGTTCGCTAGCAACGTTGCTTTTTCTTCCTCCAGTAAACGTGTCTTAAACTACTACAATATTTATTTAATTCATTCAGGACGTTTAAATAAGTTAGAATACGTTTTTGTCAACGAAATAGCTGTTTAGTAAAGAAAGAAAGTCATGTCCAATGTACCGTCTTCCCAATTCATTTTCTGTCCAAGATACTGTCTAACATACCGTCTTCCAGCGCCTTCGATTGAGGGAAAGCGGCGAAAACGAAACCAACCTTTCTCTCGCCAAAATTATAAATAACAAAGCACTTATAGTTCCTGCAAATAATAAATATTTAGTGATTTACTTAGTTTTGTGGGCTTTGCGCACGAAATGTGTGCCTTTATTTTGTTGGATGAATAGAAAACAAGAATAATTATACTTTTCGGGTTTTGACAAATCGGCACCCTCCCAAGTCATCGACACCACCACCGCGCCCCGCTCTCTTTGTCTTCCGTCATGGATCCCACTGAGGTGACATCGGAAAGCGATTCCCCTGATTCTTCTTGGACGAAACAGCCTGGTGCAGCCTTACCGGCGACACCAAAACGGTTCTTCAAGAAGCACAAGCGAGGTCGAGCTTCTCACCTATCAGCAGTGCTAAGCCTCGCGCCCGCTTCGAAATTTTCGTTGGCGATAGCGTCGCTGGATTCTCACGTTGTCGCGCAAAAACTGCTGCAAACGCAAGCCGATACCATTAAGATTTCGTGGCGTAACCTCGGGCACGTAAATCGTGGTGCAAAAAAGCAGAATAATTGTCACGAGAAACTAGCGTCGCGTTGCTAAGGCCAGCAGCCATGTTGAGCTTTTTTTTTCCCCAAAGGATCGCGATTGGTCCACAAAATCGTGACGTCATGAAAACGATTGGCTGGCGTTTCTCGGCGTAGGAATACATTTTCCTCTGAGAGGCATTTCCGGTTTTTTCTTAGCTTGCAACCGACTATAGCTCCGTTGGACCGGCAGCAACGGCCGATACGGGCCGCGGTACATTTGTTTCTGAAGATCCAACTGATTACAATATATTTTGCCTCCCTTGCCTACCCGATACATCCTGACTAATGCAGTTTTCCTGTATTGCGACGCACGCAACTACCCTTATTGAATTCAAAACTTCAGACAGGAGGGCAGCGGCTCGGTGTCCTTGAAGAATGGGCGTGGGGAGAAATCCATCCAAATGAATCACGTTTGGATGCTACGTCTGCACTCACTCGCCGCCAAGCAGCGTTCGGTGGAAGCCAAAGATGTGGTAATTAAAGGAGGGCGTTGCTTCGTGCTTGATCCCGCCAACGCGGATGTCAAGGTTAGACTGCCTTGGGTTCCCGACGACGTCTTCAAATGCCAGGTACGTAAAGAACTCAAGCACACTGCTAAAGTGTCCGAAATCAGCAGCGACCGCTTCCGTGAAAAGGGGGCATTGAGAACGTCGAAACGAATACGCAGAGTGTGCCAATGACGCTCAAAGATGGAGTCACTGTGGACGGCGTCCCGCATTAGATTAGTGTCGACGACTCAAATGTCTTCGTCCTCATACCTGGTTGGGACCCCCTAAGCCTTAGGTGTAAAACGCAAAGGACACATCAGAAGGGAATGCCGCGCTCCCCCATGCAAGGAGTGCCTCCAGTTCGGCCGACGAAGCCAGCGATTGCGTCCGTTCTTAAGCGTCAATCGCTCAACAGTGGAAAGACGAAGAGTAGACCAAATTTCTGGTGGGAGATCTAGAGGCAGAGGCTGCGACAGGAGGTGCCGGGCCTCTGCATCCAAGCGTCAATGACGGCTGTGGTGACGCCTCCATTGGGAACCAGGACAACTTTGCGGTAGACTTCTCAGCCCAGTCACCCAGAGCAATCAAAGCAGGCGACCGGTAACAAGGAACAAGAGGTTCATTTGACCCTCAAACCACTGCACGCGGTTGTAAAATTGGGAATGAACATTGCGGAAGATAATGTCACTGTATCGTCTCGGGTGTAGACGAACTATTGACAAGACGACGTTCTTGAAAGCAAATGATGGAATTGTTTATTGAGCGATCGCTTAAGTAGATTTGTTCGCAGAAGGGAAGGGAAGAGAAAGGGAAGGCAAAACAAGAAAGGGCACGCCACGTGCCGAACACAGAGTGAGGCAGCATAAACCAACGTATGGCTTATCGCAATACGATACATCCTTTTCCTTTTAACACAAACGACTTTTAGTACAACAGAAGCAAACGTTCTGCACAAGTTCACAACAGTTCAGGGCACTTGGTTAAAGTTACGGTCATATTGCAGACGCTGGGGCGGCCTCGTTTGCCGAACCAGATCTTCTCTGGGGAGGTGTAGACACATCGCGCTGTTACCGGCACTGCAGTGCCTGAGAAGGCTGGAGATGATGCAGCTGGTGTGTTCTAGCATTGTTTCGTCGTCAGTGACGTCATCTTCTATCGCGTCCGGCTTGAAAGGCTCGTCCGTTGGTAGCAGATGTCGTCGATTCCGACGAAGAACTTTGTAGTCCTCAGTTGAAACGTTGTACGACCTGGGATGTGTCTGGGCGATAGCCTTCGCTTTCTTGGACCAAGACTTCTTCTTGACCCGTACGACTTGGCTATCTTCGAGTGGCTGAAGCGTGCCTCTCGAATGATCGGTCTGTACGTACTTTTGCACCTTTAATTCCGGCTGGCTATTGAAGCCGGGAAGGGTGGATCTTAGCCGTCTTCCTTGCAGTAGTTCTCCTGGTGACCGTCCATCTTCTAAACGAGTTGACCTGTAGCCGAGCAGACCGAGCCAAAAGTCTTTGTGTGCTTCCTTGGTTTTCTTTAAAATGCGCTTCACATCCGCACCTTTCCGCGGACTCCGGTGCAGTTACTTGCACTCCCTTCCGCGAGTCCGTTTGAACTGGGGGTACTCCGGGCTCGATGTTACATGTCTGAAGTAGTACCTCTTCGCGAAGAGGCCGAACTCCCGACTTGAAAATTGAGGTCCATTGTCCGTGCATACTTCTAGTTGGATTCCATACCTCGCAAATATGGCTCCCAGCTTGTCAATGACTGCTCGCTGATGATGTGTCGTTCAATTCCTCCACTTCTGGAAAATTGAAAAGTGCATCATATACCGAAAGGTACGATTTGACCCCGTGCTGAAAAAGGTCAATGCCCACCCTGTACTCCGCAAGATACGGGGTCGACCCCACTCCTGACACAATGTATCGTCTCAGGTGTAGGCGAACTATTGAAAAGACGAAGTTCTTTAAAGCCAATGAATGAATTGTTTATTGAGCAATCGCTTAAGTAGATTTGTTCGCCGAAGGGAAGGGAAGATAAAGGAAAGTTAACACAAAAAAGGGCCCGCCACGTGCCGAACGCAGAGTGAAGCAGCATAAACCAACGTATTTCTTATCGCAATTACGATACAGTCACGAATGACAAGTGATGAGGCGGTAGATAACTGAGTAAACTGAGCGTTTAATGGGGCGAACTTGTGCCAAAAACAAAAAGGAAACAGAAGATAACAACAGAGCGTCGCGGGCATCGAAGTCGGCGTAACAGCTGGATCGAACGCTGAGGCGAAACTGACTGCGGCTCACCACGCGGAGCACTTTATGTACACGCGTGGGCTTCTGGAACATTTAGCGTAGAGGGTTCGACGTGTAGAGCATTCGTACCTCGAACAATCAACAAGGTTCTCGAATTCACGAGAAATCTAAATTTGAAGGATAAATAAACGGCACGCCACTCCCAGAAATCGAACCCTTGGCTGCCGCACGAAAGTCAAGCTCCATAACCACACGGCCACGCACGCGCTCGCTCGCTGATGCGCGTGGCAATACTCCCCCATTTATCAAGGCATCGTCTCAACGCCACGATAAAGCCAAAAAAAGCAAGAAAAAATGAAAGCCGTTTACAACTTCCTGTAATGCCGAATTAGAGCGCAGCTCTTGAGGAGCAGGAGGAGAAGGTACATAAAGGGGGCTATGTCCACCTCCTCCTTTCCTGTCGTCCACATTTAGAGGGAAATTTTCCGGGAAATTTTCCGTAGATTTAGTGGGGAAAGCTTTCCGCTAGATTCGGCAGGGATGTTTTTACGCTAAATTTAGCGGGGAAATTTTTCCGCTAAACTTAGCGGAGAAATTGTTTCGCTAAATTTCCTGGCGAACTTATTCCGCTAAATTTAGCGGAAAAATTATCCGCTAAATTTAGCGGGGAAAATTTTTTGCTAGATTTAGCAGGGGAAAGTTTCCGCTACATTTAGTGGGGAAATTTCGTCGCTAAATATAGCGGGAAATTTTTTCCGCTAAATTTAGTGGGAAATTTTCCGCTAAATTGAGCGCGGAAATGTTTTCCGCTAAATTTAGCGACAAATTTCTCGCTATGCGCGGAAAATTTTCTGCTTGATTTAGCAGGGGAAAATTTTCCCCCAGATCAAGCAGAGCTGGGAGCTCGGGGTCGATCTCGAGCTGCTGCGGCGACGTGCTTTTCTGCTGTGACGACAAGGTTTTCTTAGAGATTGCGGTGACGACGGCTGGCTCCTGAAGCTCTTCGACGTGGCCCATGGTAGTACCCTTCATTAGGTGCTGCGGCTCCTCTCGAAAGCTTGTCACGGGAACAGTTGTGAGTCCTTCTCGGAGATCCATTACGCCTCGTGTGACGCCAATTCCTTTTTCAAGCAGCAGTTCGACGCTGCCTTCCAGGAGGGCTTCACCGGACATGGCTGCGTCGGTTATGACGGTGACGAAAACACTCGACCGCGGGGGCAGGTTCACAAGGTCGGCAACAACTCGGATCGCGGTTTCTTTGCACCGGTGGCAGTACAGGCTTTCGCAGGGTCAACTGGTTTGCCCGAGGCCGATGAAGGCGCCATACTCGCAGAGAAAGTCAATTCCGAGGATAACGTCCCTCGCCACAGTCTTTCAGAACGACGAACTTTACAGGGCGCGTCTCACCGTGGATCTCGATGGGAGCTGTGCATCTCCCGACTGGTGTAATAGGTGTACTCCTGCGGTTAATATTTGAGGTCCATCCCACGGCGTCATGGCTTTTCGAAGGTGGCGGGAGAGTCTCCCACCCAAGACTGAGTACCCTGCTCCGGTGTCCACGAGTGTTCATGCGTCGTGGTCATTGATTACGCCATTTAGGTTGTTGGATACCGTCGCAGGGTCAAAGTTGCGATGCGTGCCGTTGAGAGAGTGAGTGCGCTTCGGCGTTTTTAGAGGCTCTTTATTTCGGTCATCTTCGGCAACTCCACCTCCATTAGTGGCCGCGCCTAGTTTCTCCGGGGTCGGTGCATCGGCGAAGCTGGACGTAGTGGCGTCGGCGACCGGAACTCTCGGCGGGACGCAGGCTTGGGCGACTGAGGTTGTCGCAGGTACTCGTGGATCTCCCGAGGGCGTTCACCATAACGGGGCCGTGGGTCGTTCGGGTGAAACCCACGCAGCCCGAGTCGTCGGTATGGGCATCGGCTGTAGGTGTGGTCTGCTTCCCCGCATTGGAAGCACAGAGGTCGTTGATCGGGCGTTCGCCAGACGTTGGTCTTCTGAGGTGCCCGCGGCTCCTAGCAGGGGTACTGAACCTGGTCGTCATGGCGTCGGTTGTTCTGCGGCGCTGAAGACTGACGTTGGGGGCGGCGCGACATAGGCTCGAGGAGGAGGCGGTGGCCATCGGGCCACTGCAGCGTAAGTTAGCGTGGGTTCCTCGGGGATTGCCACGCTGATTGGAGCCTCTGGTTGGATGGAACTCTGCACTTCTTCCCGCACGACCTTGGCGATGGAGATCGAGGCGGGGCAACCAGCGTCGGGTAGAATTTTCCGGAGCTCTTCCGGGACGATGTCGCGGAGAATTTCTCAAAGGTTGTCAGCGCTAATGCCGCCCTCGCCGATTTGGGAAGATGCCACCGTCGATGCAACTGGCGTGCCGGCGAGTCCGTTGTGGTGGCTGGCTCGGGTCGACAGGGCACCCATGATGTTCGTTACTTCGGCAACGAATTCACTAACAGTAGTTGTTGGGTTGTGAACAAGGCCGCCGAAGATGTCACTCTTCACTCCTCTCATCATGACGCGCAGCTTCTTCTCCTCGGTGGACTTGAGGGTCGGCGAGGCTGCTCAGGCGGAGGCCGTCTTCACCGAAGCTGGTGAGCGTTTCGTTGGGCCTTTGAGTCCGTATTTTCAGGATGTCTTCCTCTCGCTGTCGTCATGTCTGGTTCGTGAATGTCTCCTTCAGGCCGGCAATACAGGTGTCCCACGACGTAAGTGACGCCTCGTGGTTTTCGAACCATCACGGTACACTCCAAAAAGAAGTAGAATTTTCGGAGGCGCTGCTCAGTGGTTCATCTATTGTGGCGGGCTACACGTTCGTAGTGCAGAATCCAGTCCTCCCCGTCCTCGTGGGTCTCGCCATGAAAGGTCGTCGGGGTTCGCTGGGCGACGGGCAGGTTGACGACGGCAGCGGCGGTCGGGGTCTGCGACGACTGGTGGTCCATCGTCAGCCTCGTTGGTTGCTTGGTCTTGGTTGGCAGCAGTCCGTATTGTGGGTGTAGGCCCTGGGTTGAGTTGAGTTGATTTAGTTTTATTGGCGCATAAGCGTCTGAGGCTATAAGCGCCAAAATATGTGACTGTTTCATGAAATGGTTTCTAGAGAAAAAAGAGGGCTGAAGTGGCCAGTGATAGAATAAAGGGATGGACATGAATCTGTGTATAAGGAATGTGGATGAAAAATTAAAAATTTCAAAGCAAGCTTAAAGTCGACTTAAAAGTCTAGTGCTTTCTAGACATTTAAGGACATTTGTATGATTTATAAAAGGTTCAACTCCAAGCAGAAGAGCAAAATGTAAAGACATCTGTGCAGAATAAAACTGGGCGAAGAAGAATTGGCGTTATTTGTGGTATGCGGGGCACTCAAGAAGGATATGCACAACAGTTAATGGTTCTGAACAGTGTTCGCAGGCAGGTGGATCCTCTCGGCGAGCAGATACCCATGTGTTAGATGTGCGTGGCCCATTCATAAGCGACAAAGGACTACCTCGAAAAAACGGTCCCTATGACGGGCGCTCACCCACTCTTGCAGCATCGGCTTCACGACATCTAGTTTGTTGTTGGTTTAGCGGGACCATTCCTCTTGCCATTTACACTTGATACTTTTATTTAAGGTCGCTTTGTTGTCTTGGTAGGGAATGTCGTGAAAACCAACCTTCTTTTGTAGCAGATGTGGAAGCGGCACGATCAGCAACTTCCTTGCCGGGTATACCCACTTGACAAGGCACCCAGCAAAAGACTATCTGCGATTTGTTGTCCCTAGCTGCAGAAATCACTTTATGTTGTTGCTGAGTTATTAAAGGGATTTTTGCTATCTCAGGGGATCTGAGTGCTCACAGAGCACTTAGTGAATCAGTGTAAGCTACAGAGTATGGTTGCCTATTTTTGATAATATAGTCTGTGGCCAATAGTAAACTGTATAACTCTGCAGTCAAGGTAGCTCCACTGTAATTAATCCTCCGCACACATTTAAGTGATGGTCCAATCACGGAACAGCCGACACAGGCGTCGGTTTTTGTGCCGTCAGTATAGAAGTTGGTGCAGTCTTTATATGTATTTTGTAGCTGAAAAAATCCCTGTTTTAAGACTTCTTTTCGGTATTTTCCTTAGTGTGGTCAGTGAGTGACAAGGTTGGGATGAGCAAACTATACTCGCATGGTGCCACTGTTCCCAAAAAGTTGAGCAACAGGTGGGTTTATCTGAAGGCTAGCCGAAACAACCACGGTCTTGTTACTCAAACAAAAGGGAGGCTTAACAGTGGGCTTACTTTGGAAGGTTTGTTCAAAACGTGCTCCCACGACTAGTTCCCGACACGGATGTTTTAATACAGACCGTATCCTAAGGGAATACATTAAACCTAGGACATTTCGCCTTCCTCTAGAGACATTTCATTAGCTTCAGCATAAAGGCTTAGCACAGGGGATATACGAAACGCACCGGTGGCAAAATGGATCCCTGCGTGATGAATTGGGTCCTACATTTTCAGTGTTGATGCACTCGCTGATCCATACACCAAACGTCCAGAACCTAGGCGGGACCGCACAATCGACCTATAAATTTTTAGAAGGCACAGTCGATCGGAACTCAAAGTCATGTGAGAGAGAACTCTCAGAATATTACGGGATTTATGGCATTATTGTTTTCGCGTTTTGATATGTTGGCTGAAATAGAGCTTGAATTCGAACATAAGCCCTAAAAACTTTTACTCCGTTTTTATCTGAACTGGTGCACTGTATTAGTCAACGAAGGCGACGGGATCACACCACGTTTTCGTGAAAAACAAACACGAACAGACTTCTCCGTGGAGAGCTTGAATCCGTTATTGTCAGCCCACCTTGTCGCATTATCAATAGTCAGTTAAACACGTCGTTCGCAGATTAAAAGGTTACGCGAGGGAACAGCGATCTGGAGGTCATCTACATACATCGAATACTGGACTGATGGTGGTATGACACGCGCGATAGAATTTATTTTTATAGCAAACAGAGTAACACTTAGGACACCGCCCTGTGAAACACTGTTTTTCTGTACAAACCATTGTGAGTGTACAGACCCCGGCCTTACTCGGAAGGTGCGTCTACCTAAATAGCTCTCAATGGCATGGAACATGCGGCCCTGGATACCAATGTCAATCAAGTCCCTCAAAATTCCATACCACCACGCAGCGGCGTATGCTTTTTAGAGATCGAAAAACACCGAGAGGCAGTGCTATCTACTGACAAAAGTCCTCTCGGACAGTTGTCGCTAATCGAACCAATGGATCCTGTGTCGAGCGGGACAAGCGGAAACCGCACTGGTATTTATCCAGGATGCAATGTTTTTCCAAGTGCTGCATCAGTCGTCTATTAAAATTTTTTTCGAAGGTTTTACAAAAACAGCTTGTCAATGCCATTGGCCTGTAACTAGTAGTGCAGCATCTGATGCTGATGGGAAACGATCACTTCCCATATTCTGTTGAAGAGGTATAAAAGCAGATTGAGTGTAGATGGGTGGAGATGATTCAACATGACGTAGTGGATACCGTCCGGACCAGCTGCCAAGGGTATGACACTATGAAGGACCATCTTTAGTTCAATAAGGGTGAAAGATCTATATATACGGCTCCCGTGCAGCACCAGGTGTCTTTATGGTCCTTGCTTCTTTCTGCTGTTTTAGCCAAAGAAATAATAGTGAATAGCGCCCTGATTTAGAAACAAACTCGACATGTTTCCCGAGAATATCGGTTTGTTCCTCTAGGCGTTCTGTTCGGGTTTCGTTGGAGGATAGGATTCATTGATCTTGTTAATTCGGTCCCAGGCCTCTTTCGGGGATGTGTGGCTATTTATTGATGTTGCATACCCGTGAAAACTTGTCTTTTCGATTGCAGGCGAATGTACCGTGCACGGGCCTTTATTTGCTTAAAGAGAAGAAGATTGCTTGATGTCGGATACCGTCGAAATATGCTCTATGCCTTGTTTTGTTTGTTTCGTGATTCTGAGCATTCTTCATTCCACCAACGCTACGGACGGCGTGGGAGGCCTCGCGAGGTCATGGGGATTGCCATTATGGCCGCCTGAAGGATAGAATTTAATAAATATTCGTTCACTTTATCAATTGAATGCTTGTCAAGAGATGTGCATGCGAGCAGTGAGAATTGGCTGGATTCTGACCAGTTTGCCTTCTTATATTTCCAGCGGGGAGTTCGGGTGGGGAGGGTCACACCTGGGTTATTCCGTCTTAAAACAATCGGCATGCGCGCCACATTATCAATCTAGCGCGCACACATTATCAATCCCCGGGTTTGTCGCCTGACACCATGCTCGGACCCATTCACTGTGTCTGAGCACCGCCGCCACGAGACATAAGGCCGTGTGGCTCAAGTTTCGACGCGCATACGTAGCGCCACTCCTCCCCCTGGCGAGGCGCGCCCATACTTATTAGCAGTACGAGGAGCAGACGGCGCGGGAAGCTGGTGCGTTGGTCGTGCTGGCCTCGCGCTTCGTGAAATAATGGAGCGAATGCTAAAGGCACTCATATGCCACAGCATTGTATTAAACAGGAGGGTATCTTTCTCTCGAAAAGTTTTATTTGGTTCCTGGGAGTTGAATAAAGAAAGACCGCCACAAGCATGAATCGCCAACTATGCGGAGGAGGGGGTTAATTATTGTTTCTCAATCTTGTCGCTTCATTGAATAATGCAGCTACGCGTACTTGTCACGCTAAAATGGACTTTTTCGTGAATCACACAGGAGTGTATGCAAGAGTTTTGCGTTGCTTGAAGGAGCCGTCACTTTGAGGGCGGACTGAGCTCGCGTGGGGCCCGCAATCCGACGCTGACATTCTACGAGAAGTCTCTAATGTTATAGCTACAATGGTTCTTCATGGCCGTCGACAAAGTAAACCCGAATATGCAGTTACCATTTTTTTCACAAGCATTAAATTTGAGAATTTAGCTCACTTTGCGTACCCTCCAATTTTGTTCCCCGATGTTAACAAAAGAAAGCGAGTAAGCGGCAAAACACTTCAGCAAAAATTTATCAGGTAATCGTAGCCGCTACTGCGCACTGACTTCAATGCACAATTGAAAAAAAAATTACGGCTGTATTTTAGTTTTTTCATATATTAATAAAATGATGTATTTATCCCACAACAGGCACAATTACTTTTCAAGGGACTCTCGAAAGTAGACTCTGGGACACCCCTGGGTCAACCAATTTGAGCTTGTTGGCAATATTAGATGTTCCTAATGTAATAGGTACGATGGTTCCCAGTGGATGGCAACAAAATAAACTTGATTATGCAGTTACTATTTTTTAAACAACTTTAAATTTGAGAACCCAGCTCCCTTTGCATGCCTACCAATTTTCTATTTTGATATATTACTGGAGACTGGGTCGAAAAAACAAGAAACATCAACCATGGAAAAGTCAGAAAGAGGTTTCTCTCTCCCACGGTTGATATTTTAAGTTTTCTCGCCCCAGTCTCGGGCTATTCATCTAAATTCTTGATATACACCCCAGCTCGCCTGCACTCTCGCAGTAATTTCTGCCGATTTTGTTTCCCGATGTTTGCCAAAAGACTTGAGGGCAAATGAGGCAAACAGCCGTAGCCCGTATTGTGCACTGACTTGAGCGCATAGTTGAAAAGACATTTACACTGACGGTTGTACTCTAGATTTTTTTATATATATTATTAAAAGGTTGTACCTAACCTACCACAAGGTAATTGCTTTCCAAAGAACTCTAAATCCTTAGGCCCTAGGACATTCCTCCGCCGACCAACAAGAGTGTGTTGGAAATGTTAGATGTATAAATTGAAAGCAACACAAAGAGGACGAGGACAGGGCATGCCACAAATGCCAATAACTGAACAAACAGGAGTGAAATTGAAAATTATATAAACTTTTCTTGCAGAGAGGTGAAGTAATACTGATGATCCTTTCCTTGTCCGAAGACTCAACATATATCAACTTTAATTGTACCTAAACAGCAAACAAAAGAAATGGTGACGCAAAAAATCTAATTTGTAGTGAACCGCAACAGTGGTCAAAATTATCCTTCTGCGGTCACATAAGAAATAAGTTGAAGAAATTCGGCGCTTTACGACGCAAATGCAAGTCGATTGGAAATCACTCTCTTCACTAATAAAATTATAAGTGGGTTACTGACAGACCTACATGAATTGCGATTCTACCACTTTGGTGGCAGCGGCAGATGCTCGCAAACACAGCAAGGTGTCGCGGCGTATATTAAATATTTTTTTGTTCGACGAGCTTAATATGTCTGGGAACAGATGAGCGATGACGTTATTGACGCACAGTTCCGGTTTTGTATTAGAACTTGATCCAATGTTGCAATCGGGCTGTACATGCCTCGTCATTAACTTCATGTGGATGAATTAGAACAGGCGCGGCATGCTTCCAGCAGCCGGCAACTCCGAGTTTCTAAGAGCACTGACCTGAGTTCAAGGAGTGTATGTGGCAGCTCAGATGTGCACAAAAAGACAATTTAAACAATACTGCATCCTCGTTTTAGTCCGAATAGCTCTAAATTTGATGATCGAGCGAAACCATACAGAAAAAGAGCATTTATCTTGAGGCGGATGTTACAGTCGACGCTGTCTTGCAGTTGCGAGAAGCACTTCACAGTCGACAAATGTTCTTATGCCTGGATTATTTCCTCCACCCCGGAGACCTGACACACTGGCAACCTTCTTTTGCGGAGGTTTGCCTCCCTAAAAATGATCAGATTTTCTACAGACAAAACTCCTCAACGCAGTGTTCGCCTTTGCAACTGGCAGCGCGATGGGAACGCGAGCGGCTAATTAGGGCGAATTTGCGCCACGGCGCGGCGCCGCTTGTGGACCTAGGACATTTCGGTACGGGACGTTTCGGGACCGAAAATTTCGGTGCGGACATTTTGGTACTCGGTCGTTTCGGTACGCGGCTGTTTCGGTACGCGGTCGTTCCGGCACGCGCGTCTCGATGAATGAATATTTGAGTCATGTTCGGGGTGAAGGCGTTTCGTTTTGAAAAGACAAATGTTTAACTATAATAACGATTACAAGCCGATGCAAGATGCATTGTTTACTCATATTTAAGCATGAACTTTAGCGAGCTTACACAAGTATATATTTTAAAAATGCAGATCTAAAGTTGTTTTACATGCTGACGGCTTCAAGTTTCACGATATTGATAGGTCGGCGAACCCGCCAAATTAACACCTAGTAATACCATGGGAAAAATAAGTGTGTTCTCCGCAAATTTGAGAGCTCGAGTGTTTCTAACTTTAAATGTTGGTCATTTAGCAGGCAATAACTACCGAACTATTTCAGTAAAAACTGAATAGTTGACACCAAATATTACCTCATTTTCATTGGTTTGGCTAAGGTGAACTGAATTTTGTGAAAGTAGTGTATGCTTGAACCAAGTCTTGTTCCAGTTTTATCCGACAACATAGAAGAGTATCAGTTAGGCTGTAAAAACACCATGCAAGTCAATGGAGGCACAAATATCTATTGACACGGATGATTGCGCCAAGCTATACTACGCTAAAACGAAATGTTGTTACCCACACCTTTCAGATACCCAATGACGCTCTGCACTGGCGCTGCAAGCATCTGAAGCCGAGCAGCACAGCATCTGTATTTCTTTGCTGATTTCGCATCATCTCCCATGACGGCGCGTTAGAGGCAGTGCAGGTTCAGGGCGACTTCTTTTTTGCAAGACAGCCAGGAACGTCCACAGACTAGGCTGACGACATTGGACGTGAGTCTGAAACTCCCGGTGACACGCTTCTGCGGAGTTCGTTGTCTTGGCATCACCACGGAGGACTGTTACATGGTGGTTCCATAGCGAGGCTGGAAACCTTGGATTTCTTCGGCCTCGGGCGTTTAGCACTTCCGGAAAAAATTGTACTGGAAGTAATCCAGTACTTGGTAGCAGCACCCGAGGAAAGTTGGGCAGCCTCCATAACGCTTCGGACGCATCGATGACATCACCTTGGTGTACAAGGGCTATGGGGGGATCATGCGTGCCATCAGGTTCAATGAGCCTCCAAGCCGATACGACTCAAAGACCTTTCTGCTGCAACCATTGGTACACGCATTGGCACAGGTGAAAAGAACAGCCAAGAGTTTGACAATAGGGAAAAGCCCTCCTAAAAAACATTAACAGTTGCTTGATTGAAGTCGACTAAGATGGTGGAGGGATTATCAGCGGCGCATTTTCTCTTCAGAAACTCAAGTACCTTAGTGTATGCAGCTTCTGTCCTATCTTCTATCAACAGATACACGGCAGGAATGACCGCGCTCTGAACTTTGCAGTGGACTGTTTAGAGCTGGTAGAGAACAGCGCAGGTGCCACTTTGAAAGTTCCGTTCACAAACCATTGTCGTGGGGACCCTAGTAGCGCCAGCATGTCCGGGCTATAGCAGACGATGAAGCGCTCAGTGTCGGTGGCACCGGAGTCATGAAGAAGGAACCGAGCGTTATCCTTGCTTGTGGCGTATTCCTCTGGAATTACGACGCCCTGCAAGCGCTGAGGGAAACGGACGAGGCGCCGTGTCTCGAGGGCCCGGAGTCTCCTGATGAATAAGAGCAATGACAATAAGAGATCCTTTAATGGGAGCGCTCGAATTAGCAGAGATTATTTATGACCAAAGAGGTAGCCTTATTTACGTATTTCTGAAATAAGAGACGTAAATAAGAGACGACCTCTCCAAAATTGTTTAAATTGCATACAAAAAAAAATTGTGGCATTGAAAAATGGGAGTCGCAAATTTTTTAGATCCCGCTGACCTTGGAAAGTTATTAGACGCAAACGATTTAACATTTTTTCACTTGAACGTCCGTTCAATGAGTAATAAAACAAACGACGTCGAAATGTTGCTAGATAGTACAGGTATAAAATTTGATGTAATAATGTTTACTGAAACTTGGTATAACGAAAACTCAAGTCACTTTCTTATTCCTAATTATAACAACTTTGTGCTAAATCGATCACATAGAAGGGGTGGTGGAGTAGCCATACAAACAGTATCATCTCTAAAAACCGAGCTTTTAACTGAATTTACTACGTCAACCGAGGACTACGAAGTATTAACTTTATGTAATGATTGTAATATATTGTGTGTTGTCTATCGGCCTCCTGATGGAAATTTCGCCAATTTTTGTGTGTTTCTGGAGCGATTTCTTGATTTTGTATGTTGCAACAAATATACATTGTTTATGAGTGGAGACTTCAATATAGACGTATCCACTGTATCTGCCTCGCAAACTGAATTTATCTCTATTCTTGAATCAAATGGTTGTAACAATTTAATCGAATGTCCAACACGTGTCACAAGTAACTCGTCTACTCTCATTGACCTCTTCATAACAAATAATGATAATGAACATGGGTACTCTGGCGTAATACTAAGTGATGTCAGCGACCATTTCCCCATTTTTTCGTTCATTAGAACATCTCGTAATAAGACATCAATACCAATACAGGAACCAATATTTGCTCAACAAATGAATGCCCAAAGATTAGAAAGGTTTCGTAATGCCATAGGTAATACAGACTGGAGCTTAGTATACACAAAGGAAACAGCAGATGAAGCTTATAATATTTTCTTGTCTTCTTTAACTAGGATTTATGAAAATTGTTTTCCGTATAAACAAATAAGGAAAAGCAAAAAATCTAAAAAGCCATGGGTCACACCTGAACTAGTTCGTAAAATAAACATAAAAAATAAGCTTTTTAAAAAATTTATTAAAAACAGGGATCCAAGTCAACTATGTGCTTATAAAGCTTTCCGTAACAAACTAAATTCCGAACTGAAGCATGCTAAATCGAATTACTATAACAACCTGTTCAATGACGCCATAAGACAAAAGGGAGATATTTTATGGAAACGCATAAATTCTTTTTAAAACCAGCTGAAGAACGTTCTCGTTATGATGTTGAACTTGATGGAAGCAAGTTGTCTGACTTACAGCTTGCTACCACTTTTAATAATTACTTCGTAAATTTGGTACAACCAGCAAATTATACCATAGATCCGTCGGTAACATCGCGATACGTTCTCAATGAATCTATGTTCTTTTTTCCTACTACAGTAAGTGAGGTGATTAGCACGTTCCTAAATCTTAATAATAGCCGATCCCAGGATATAAATGGATTGCAAATTAAACCCATCAAATATGTCATTGATATAATTGCTCCTCCTCTCACGTACGTTTTTAACCTTGTTTTAAAGTCCAGTGTTTTTCCAAAAGAAATGCAAAAGGCAAAGGTAACGGTGCTGCACAAAGGTGGTGACAAAAACAACCTCACTAATTACAGACCAATATCAATTTTACCGGTACTGTCTAAAGGTCTTGAGAAAATAATTCATTCAAGACTAATTAACTTTCTTAACAAACACAATATTCTATCTAACTCACAATTTGGTTTTCGTAAACACAGATCAACAGAAACCGCACTGTTAACACAAAAAGAACTAATTGTTGAAGCATTTGAGACAAAAAAACTCGTACTTGGTATATTTATTGACCTCACCAAGGCGTTCGACCACATAAACCATAATATACTAAACCTTAAACTTCACGCTTATGGTATTAGAGGAAGCGCAGCATTATTAATTCAATCTTATTTGCAGCATCGCTCTCAATGCGTTTGTATAAACTCTTCTTTTTCTCCACTTGATACTATTACGACAGGTGTGCCCCAGGGCAGCATATTAGGCCCTCTTCTCTTCATACTTTATATTAATGACGTTTTCAACATAATGACATCAGCAAAAATAATAGCCTATGCCGATGATATGACTTTTCTTATTACTGGTACTGACCCGACTGATATGGTTTCAGAAGCAAATAGCTCTTTTAGAAATTTGCAAAGATACATGGACGCAAATTGTCTGCAAATAAACCCTAATAAAACTAAAGCGATTTTCTTTAGACCCAGAAATAAATCACTTTGTAGGCCAACATATCTTCATCTAGATAACCAGAAAATAGAAGTTGTAAGTGAAATAAAATCCTTGGGCGTTTATTTTACCGAGCACCTCACATGGGACATTCATATAAATCACACCCGTACAAAGATAAATAGAATAAATGGTCTGATAAATAAACATAGATACAGCCTACCACGCAATATTAAAAAAATGTTATACAATGCTCTTGTTGTTCCTCATCTAACATATTGTCATCTCATATGGGGTACAACTACGAAACATAACATACTTAACCTCATTCGTGCACAGAAAAAATCAATTAGAATAATAGCAAATCTCGCATGGAATGAGAGCACGGCTAATTGTTTTCAGCAGTTAAACATTCTAAATATATCTTTCCTTTACAAACTCAGACTCACATGCCTTTACAGATCTGCTCTACTCGCAAACAACACCTTTATAATTGAATTTTTTAATCTAAACAAGCATCTCACAAGTCATAATACACGACATGCAGAACCATGGTTTGTGCCGACATCTCGTACATCATATGGACATCAATCAACAAGACACAATCTACCTCACTTACTAAACGAATTGATTCAATATCACGTCATACCTGAAGTTGTCACCAAGTTCCATATAATGTCCCTGTTTATGACTTTCACTAGCTCTGACTAACAAATTTTAACCCACACGTTTTTTGGTTGACCACTGCTTAATTTTTTATTGTATGCCTGTAGTTTTGTTTTTGTTGTTTTATTATTTTTCTAAATGAGGGATTATAGAACATGTCATCACTACTCTTTCTGCCGTTTGTATCGGGGCAGGGACCTCGTCAAGTTGCTGTATGCAGCTTTTTGTCCTTGCCCCTCCGCTCCCTGGAGAGGAAATAAAGTATTATTATTATTATTTCTTCTCTTTAATATCTGCCATAAAGGGGTGGCCAATGCAACAAGGGTCGCAGACCCAGTCAAGATGTTTCCAACAGCTTTTTGCGTCGTTTCGAGAACATAAAGCTTTGATTTAAGATGAGGTTAATTCATCTAGAACTAAATGTGTACGCTTATTTTACGTAAAACTACTGGCGATGCTCTTATTATAGGATAGTATGACGAGATATAACTCACATCAGGCTTCTTTTCATGGTTGCTTGAGAAGGTAGGTAACACCGTGACTCCAGTGACTCCACCAACGTTGCCTCCACGAAATTGCAGACGATGCACTGGTTGGTTTCTTCCGTCTGACGAGACCTTTCTTTCGAGGCGGCGTAGGAGAATTTCGCCTCTTGTTCAAGTAGAGCTGGTGCGTGTGTTTGAACGTTCACCGTTTTAGCCGTCTCCTCATTGATGGTGTGGGCTCGAGCCTTGCATTCAAGCTTTCGACAACACTGCAAGTAGATTTGCGGGACCGTCATTCAGTTCATGGTAATATTTTTGACTTTGTCCACTTTCGGGACAAGGGTATGCAACATCTAATTCAAGTGTCGTCCTATTTTAGTGAAGTTTCAGTCTTAAAACTAGAGAAAGTATCCTGCAGGCCAAGTCAAAATTAATAACCAGCCAATTTTCTGTTTCAGAAGATTTAAACTTTTCGACTTGTTTAGCTAGGCACAAACTACTGGAGTATGGAAAGAGCCAGGAAAACCAGTTTAAAAAAACGCGCCGAGTATCGGGTATTTTTTGGAGTCATCGGAACGATCTACTAAAACTATCTAATTTGAACAGTCCTTCATGTTTGATTTATTAGTTTTGCTTGCCATGAAAACTCTAATTCTCTTTAATATCTTGTTTTTCGTTCCACAAAGAAGTGGCATCTTTGTGTTTGTGTCGAGAGCAAGCTCTGTGTAACGATATTGGTTTAATAAACTCGTGGAAACGACCTAAACCAATTCAGTTTCTCCGTGTATGATAGCGAGGCGCGCCCTTTATCGGCAATTATTTTGTGAGCTTATGCTGCCGATGTTACGGATACAAAGAGGCGGCATAAGCGACGCCCGGTGACTACAGAGCAGAGGCATTCGCGACATGTGGCCGATACCTGGCTGACAGTCCGATCTGGGCAATGTTGTACGGAACGCCGTTCCAGGAAACGACGTTCCTGGAACCCGTTCCTTTTAGGAGGGACGAAGGAAAGCCGCCGTTTCATTTTGCATCGGTGTAACTGGAACGGGAACTCGTTACATTTTATGGACACGGAAAAAAGAACGGCGTTCCTTTTTTTGTCCAGTAGAGTAATTTGTATTTTATTCCTAAGAGGAAAAGTCTAAAAGTATGAAATACAATGCCTTTACAAAGAGCAGGATCTCATTAACGTTTTGGTTACTTATCTCAGTGTTTAATTTGTTTAATGCTCGCTTGGTAGTAGTCGGGTACAGGAGAGCTAGTGGACATTCATTCTTTTTCCATTTCCCGAGGCTGTGGTACAAAAACCAAAATCTTTAGCCAAATGAAAAGACAAAGAAATAGGAACGTTTCAGACACAGCTACTTTCTTTGCTTCCACGATTCCTCATACACCCAGAAATCTAAGGCCGACTACAGGCATCACTGAACTTCCACAAATGAACCTACAGTTACAACAAAAGCACAGGTTACCAGACAGTGAACCCACCCTTGAATCCCGAGCATCGGTCACTTAAAAGATATAAAAAATTAACTTTTATTTCTTCTCGCCTTGTTTCGCACGTTCAAACTGAACAGCGAATCCACCTTCACGAAGAAGGACTTGTAGTTTTCACGACTGACCTTTCAAAAGTCCTACCCTCTTCTTTACTTGCTCGTCTTGCGAAAAGCAACATCGAGAAGCAACGGTTCAAAAGTTCGAACAAGCGACTTTGCCAGATTGAAACGTGTGAAGTTGTTGTAAAACGCTCGTTCAATGTGAAGTAACAGTACACTTGGCTCGTCTGAATCGCCCACCACAAAGATGAATATGGTTAAAAGCTGATAATTTTAAAGGTGAAAACATGAAAAAATGAAACCTTACTTCCGCTTATTTTCGTCTCCTGGTGCCCTCCTCTTACGGCATTCAAATTCGTATGTTCACATTTGATGCAATACAAAAAACAAAAAAAAACTTTCTCCATTTAGCTACTTAAGGTAATCGGCAAAATACAAATATAACGTATATGTAACGATACGTTTCATTTTTTATCTGTAACGGGAACGAGTTCCATTTTCAGATGTGGAACTTCGACCGGGAACACGTTCCAAATATCAGAAGAAACGAGGAACGATCTTTCCTTCCTCCTCTACTTTGAGTTCGCGTTGCTCTGTGATGCCCGAATCGGCTGGATTATGCATCTGTAAAGGATTACGTGATATCGATATTTTAGTTCGCAAACACACTACAAGCATGCGTCTGATAGTAGCTTACTACTGGGAGGAGCTGTAGTCCTGCTTCTGAATCTATATATACTTTTAGTGGACCGTTCCGATACCTCCGATACCCTCGATAACGATACAATGTATGCGCAAAGGCGGCGGCGGAGTATCGGGTATCATTATCGGAGCCATCGGAACGACATACTAAAGTTATCCAATTTGAACGGTCCTTCGTGTTTGATTTAATAGTTTTGCTTTGCATGAAAACTCTAATTTTATTAAATATGTTGATTTCCGCTCCAGAAAGAAGTATCATCTTTGTAAATGTGTCGAGAACAAGCTGTGTGTAATGATATTGGTTTAGTAAACATGTGGGAGTGACCTAAAACAATTTCGCCTGTCCGTGTATGCGTGTGAGTCGCGCCCTTTATCGGCAAGTAATTTGCGAGCTAACGCTGCCGATATTATAGATACAAAGAGGGCGCATAAGCGACGTCCGGCGAGTACAGTGCTAGATGCATATGCGACATCTGGCCGATATCTGGTTGATAGTCCGATCTGGGCATTACTCGCACGATATCACGCAGGTAGTTGGCCGATGCGAAACAGTGGTACGCCTGTACCTGCCCGATGTCGGGACGTGGTGCAAAACCCCACATTCGGTCGATGTTGAGGCCGATTTTTGGCGGACACTGACACGACAACTGGCCAAATATTCGCCGTGCTCCTTCGGCTCGCGTATAATCACGCCAAGACACTACAGGATATTTTTCGTTTTCCTAATTTGTCGGGAATGAACCGAACCTTGAGGCCGGATTTTCTGTTTTCACTTCAAGATGCAACTTCAGGCACTGCACACACATTGCAAGCGGCGAGTTGCGCGTTGAACGCTAAACAACTGTCAAGTCTTCGCAGTCTTCAATCTCAAGAACGTAATTGCGCTCAATACGCTAACCCTCAGAGCTACTCACCTACTCTTCCGAAGACGTCTCTGTCTGGAGACGATCCGCCGAGTGGAACTATCTCAGAAGTGATTGCCCCGCTACGGCGGCATATACGAATCCTCAGGCAATCCGGTGTTGTTACATATATCATCTAGCAAATCCATCCACATCATGACGGGCGGAAAAAAGAAGTCTACACCGTACATGCCGTTTGGTTTGAGCTCTCGTGCCTCCTCCGTCTTTCCGCATTCGGTGAACGACAAGGCGTCGTTCTTTTCAGAGGGAGAAATGCTAGGGTAAGGAAGAAGAAAAGCAGCAGAGAGGGACTACGATCTTTGTCAGAAACGGTCTCATTCGTCACTCTTGTAATACATTTTTTATTCACGTAATAATATCAATGTCTAGCAGCTAGCCATAAGTTTTGTAAAATGAGGCTGGAAATGAGCAGTCCATGTCCCACTTCATATTTAATAGCGGGGTGCGGGCCAACGTTCATGTATATGTTTCCGGCGAGTTACCCGCGGAATATCTGGTCTTTGAGTTCCGCGTGTACTCTGGCGCCGTGGTGGCGCTGGAGGGAGATGAGGGTTAAAGGGGTGACTTGGGGACGCTGGAGGCTTTTGAGGGTATAAGGGGGGACTTGGCGGCGCTGGTGGTCTATGGGGGTTAGGGGGCGACTTGGGGGTCGCGGCTGCGGCCGCGCAGGTGGCATCGGAGTCGTTCTTTTGGCTGATGGATGTCGTGGAAGGCCTAGTGAGTTCCGTCGTTGTCTTCGGCTTCTCAGTAGTCTTTTGTTGGTGATGCTTGTGACTACCGTGGTATCCACACTTGTGCCTTAGACACGTCTGTAAAGAAAAATATTCTTCGCTAGATCTCCATTGGGGAAAAAGATTAGTAAAGTTTATCATGCGAAATCGTGTTTTAACCTCTGAACAAACAGAATATTTTCGGGGGCTGGATTTTTTACCTCGGACGTTACTTAATACAGGGTGTAATAAAAAAAATTACAGGGTTCTTTTCACCGCAAAAATAAACTAGGCATCGCCGAACGCTCATTCTCCGCTTAAAGGTAGCGCTAGAGGTTACAACCAGATGCCAAAGTTTCAGCACCGATCCGATGCCTGAATCAAAAGTTATAAGTGATTTTCTGAAAATTTCAATGGGAAAATGGAGCCCATTTTTGCCCGTTTTCGGTATCTGGTGCCATAGAGCCCCATGTATTCTAAAACTCTGTCGGCCGCCATTTGCCCGTTAGAAATTTTCAAAAAATCACTTATAACTTTTGATTAAGGTATCAAATCGGGCTGAAACTTTGGCATCTAGTTGTGACCTCTAGCGCTACCTTTGCGGCGGAGAATGAGCGTTCGGCGATGCCTAGCTTATTTTCGTGGTAAAAAACTGCGTAATTTGTTTTTGTGACACCCTGTATTATAACGAAAACATCATCACACGGCAGTAGTATTCAGAAAAGACTGAATTATTCGGCGGGAATCTAATAACTGGAGCCACTCAATAATCCAACACCCCATCTCCTGCGCTAGCGGAGAGGCTTTGTTTATCATGGTTACAGTTGCCATCTTCTTCTGGTTCTGCAAACATGTAGTCGCATCAATGGCGGGAAGAATAACGTGATCCCCTAAAGAATTGAAGGTTATGTAATCATCTAATAAATGGAGGGTGGGCAAAATATATGACCGCTACATTTACGTAATATCATAATTACTATTGGCAACGTTATCCATAAGTTACGTGATTACATATTGAAAATAGGCCGTGTGGTTATGTGCTCAGTATACGCTATATGTTTATGTTATGTTATATGTTGCACGTTCACGTAAGTTGCATTTATATAATGAATTGGCATCCCGCGACGTTAGGTGTAGATGGCTTACCAAGTGGTGTCCCGTAGAACGGAAGTACAAAATATACTCTGAGGAGGTACTCGCATCTTATATGGCATTTGGAGAAGAATGAATAGGTGAATTCTGGCAGAGCTGTCGTCATTATGATTTAAATTTTCACTGGGCCTAACTCAAGGGGTGCAATCCAGTTGTGCTTAGCAGACATGGCTAAATTGAAGATAGGATCATTTCGAGCAAGGTGGCCATGGCCAAGAATTCTTTCTATCAAACCTATCTATAATTCGTTTCGCCGTAAGGGAAGCTGAATAGGTTCTTGAAAAAATCGAGCTAGAGTTAGATTCTAGCGCGTGATTTTCCCGTGAATCTGAATATTGAAAGCATTTTACCAGAAGGTATCAATAGATGCGAGAAAAAAGAACTGAAGAAAAAACAATAGCTGGGCGTGTTTTTTAGCTTGCCGTTTATAAGGGAACACGTGGAATGTTTTTGTCTGCTCGGGTCAGGCTTGTTGAAAGCGCATAAATGTAAAGATTTCTTCATAATACGCGATGGTTCCCTCCTCACCCCGAACACGACGGAAGGACAGCGATATTTTGAAAGCGCTCTTATTGCTACATTAGGCGTCAATCTCAAATATAATTTTGACATTAGTAATCGTGGAAACCAAAATAAAGACGATTCAAATGTTCTTTTTTCTGATGGACACAAACGTTTCAGCTTCCATTTAAGCTGATACAAAATAAATTTTATTGTTTAATATCAAGGAAATTGATGACTAGGCTATTTTCCATTTCACATTATGTCCGACCAAGTTCAACGCTATGGTCCGAGGAAGTCAATCAAGCAGCATCACAAGTTCATTGTCATGACACTCGTCGTCTACGTGTGTTTGCTTTTACTGGCTGTCATCACACACAAAAATAAAGGCACCATCACGGCGCATATGCTATGTGTGATTTGTGTAGCTAGGGATTTCAAACGCACAACGAAGACGAGCGCCAGGGCGATACACTCGTGCAGCTGCTTGATGGACTTTATTGGATTGTAGTATTGGCTGTGGTCGGATGTAATGCTAAACGAAGTATAGCTAAGATAAAGAGAGAAGAAAAGGGATATTATGAGATGAAAACCAAAGCGAGGAAAATGTAGGTGGTAAAAATATAACATCCGGAAACAAATGGGGAGGCAATGAAATACAAATACCTCGAAATCGAACGCTCTAAGTCATGAGGGGCTGCGGTTTTATAACCAAATCACAATCTCCGAATTGTATCGATTATGCAATATTGCAACTGAGTTTATCATTGGGCATCGTGCTAGACTATGGCTTGTCCAGCTCAAGGGGCTTGACACCTTAGGCAAAATAATATAGTTAAAACCAATACAAAAGTAATTTACATAAAAAACGAATTTATTTACGTTACCAGGTAAGGTTTGTCATAGCGAAGAGCATCACGGTGCTTGCGCAATTCGCAATCCTTGTGTGCAAGTTGTTATTCCTATGCCGCTTCCTAGAGCGTAATTTCGAGGATTTTGCACCATTTTGTCTTCCGCTTTCGATTCCGATCCCGCATCTCTTTCATGGTATGTGTACGACGAGACTCCTCAGCGAGCCATTTCTGAAATTCCAGTTCCTTGGCCTCGCCAAGAACTTTCCGAGATGTAACAATACGGCGTGCAAGATCGTCTGCTCGTAAGGTTGTGCGTGTGCGCCGGTACAACGGGGAGACGGTTACAGGGGCTCTTTCGAACAACCGAGCTTCAGCACGCGCTCGTGGCCTTTAGGAATGCTCTAACGTCGCCTGCACGCTCGACGCTCATGAGACGCTGATGTGTTGTCGATTGTTGGAAGAAATGGAACGTATATACATTCGATATACCGATTAAACGACGCGTTCAAGTTACCCGTAACGTCTCCATAACTGTAGTTCACGAGGGTGAGGTTATCATAGGAAAGGGTAGGCCTCTGGGCACGAGATGGTCCGCGCCGTCTCGTGTTCTGCACGCTCAGCCCCCAAGCGTGGTTGTGGCGCTTATTGGGGAGGAGATTGATCAGTCACGCTTCCAGCGGCCTGCTTGAGCTGTCTAGGCAACAAACTGAATTTTCTTGTTTGTTGTTGATCAGAGAAACCAAAGATGACGATTCGAAGGCCGGTCCTCGTGCGTCCAATGCACTGGCCAAAGCGAAGCGCTCGTGCCCAGACCGTGCTAGGTGAGGTTCAAGTTCTTTGTTTTCTGTGTTAGCAAACACCGGGCTGTGTGGACAACAAGCTTTCTAAAGTACCCCCTATAGTTCAATTTCCTGTTCAAAAGGAAGACGACAGTTCCCACAATGCATGGCCGTAGTCAAACTAACTGGGTAGACCGGTCCATTCACTAATGTCTGTACCACCCATTCGCTCTTATTTGCTTGGCGACACAGTGACTGGCCCCATCTATCTGGTTGACCTGGTACACTTTTGGTCTGCGTAGGTTTTATAATTATTCACGCATTATCTCTTCATAGCAAGAGGGAATTTTATGGACAGTGTTACAAACGGCCACTTGCCAAAGATACCGAAGAGACTTGAACTCACAAATACTGCATAACCTTCCGTCTATTTCAGAACCGAAAGTTCTTAAGGGGTGTTTTTCACAAAAGCGCCACCATATTTCAACTGAAGCGAGAAAGAGCGAATGGCGCGTTGGCAGAGGCAAAAATAATAAGCTATGCTGGCGTCATCGCTGTTTTAACGCGATGGCGTTTTATAGCTCGTGTCGCAGAAACTCTGGCTTCGGCGTTGGTGGGGCCTTAAAATTTTATAATGCAACGCGCGAAGCCTCGTATGACGTCACACGTGGGTGTCACCTCATGACCCTATCGACTCGCTAAATTTGGCGCAACAAATTCTAGCTAAGTTAAGCTTAAGATTTTCCGACGAAATATTTCGGAATATTTTTCCGCCGAATTCAGCGAAAAGTATTCCCACCATACTTAGCGGAAACTTTTTCCGCCAAATTAAACAGAACAATATTTCGCCAAATTTACCGGAAATATTTCTCGCCAAATTTAGCGGGTCAGTAGCGTCACGTGACACATGTCGCTATCGACTAGGCCTCTCACACAGGCATGCACGGCTTGGGAACGAGCGCGGGTTTATATGAGAAGGCTCCGCGAAGGGCCCCTGATAACGCTACTCGCGTTCCATTTTTAAAGGCGAAGGCTAAGCATCCTAAACAAATTTTGTGGCGACAAGAATAGAGTCAGTGAGGAAGTAGCTGTCGTCAAACTATTTTGCAAGGCTACTGGGGCAGCTATTAACTGGGGGAAGTGCCGAGGGCTTCGGCACGGGGCTTGATCCACAACACTTTCAGAGTTGCAGGGTTTTGCTAGGACACAGTGCAGCGCAAATGCTTAGGAGTATCGTTACAAAGTTTTCGGAATAATGAAACGTATTGGTCGGGTGTCGCCACCAACCTGGACGTGCATGCTTACCGCTGCAAGTAACGCGAGCAGTCCATTTCTGCCAGAGCAAAAGTTTGTAACATTCTTTTAGTTGCGAAATTCGGGTACGTTCTCCAGGTTATTCATTGTACGTGAACCAGCGTGCCAACGTTTAATTATGTATTCGTCGCGTTTGTTTGGAACTCAAAATGGGAATCCATGAGGCGAGGCGAACCTCTTTTTTGCGTTCATCAGGATAGTGCAGGACTTCCGTGCCTCTTTGTCAAAGAGACTTTCTCACGTTTCTTCTTTTTTTTGCGAGACCACGAGCACCCTTCTGTCAGCACTTTGATTCAATCAAAGGTCTTACCACATTTGTCATATTTGTTTTTAGTTTCTCTCACGGAGGCGAGACATCATGACTATTTGGATTCTTGAAAGAGGCTGTTGGTACAGTGATTTTGTTACTGTACGCATTTTTTGTAGATTATATTTCTAGCGTTAACAGAAGAACCGTGTGTTAGAATTCAATAAATAACGTTGTCCACTGCCATTGTACAGAGCCCTTGTTACACATGTGGGACAAGATATTCTAGGTGAATGAATAATATGCTAGAGTCTGCATCTCTTAAGACGTAGCTTTTAAAGTTAAACACAAATAAATAGACTACCAGTGACCGGTCTGGCTAGACTCAAAATTAATTATTGTGCCCATGTCTGTAGATTGTAATTTCTGTAAAAAGCTGAGAATTTTGAACATATATTTATTTATTTTTGTTAGGACGCTATTATTTTATGGAGACGTACTCCAGCGTACATGGAAAATATAACTCGCTCTAATTCATCTTAAATACGTTTTCCTCATATTTCTAATGACAATTGAGTACATTACAATATGATAAAGTTGATAGGATTCTGCAACCTTTGGAGGTCACGCCTGGCGACCCGACATGCCGATCTTAATTTAAAAAAAGTTCGGCACTATATTTTCATCCTTGTGAAACAAGTTCAAACTGTAGATGCGAATAACGACCCCGAAAAAGAGTGGACTCTTGTTTAAAAGAACCTTGTTGAAATGCATAAGGCATAGTATGCTCTGCAGAGGATCGTACAGCGTTTTAAAAATTACTTGAATTTTCTTTTGTTTTATGCAATAAAGAAATCAGCGAACAGTTCGGACCGTAGAATGTTTGACTGTTTAGAAAATGCTCGTTGTCATCGTGGCCTGTACGAATCCGGCTCGGCGGTCAGAAATGTTTTATTTCCTGACAAGTTCAGTGGCGGCGGCGGGCGCTGCAGGGCGTTTTCAGATAAGATCAAACAACCATGTCCGGTGACCATCTTTACTCTGATGAAAAATATTTGCTGGGTTTATGCCCAAAAAAATAAAACCAGTCTTTAAAAAGAAAAGATTGTCTTTGCGAAAAAAAATTGGAAGCACCCTTTCAGTCACGTGCGCGTTTTGCGTATCGCGCGATGGTGACATTTCGGCCGGTTTTTCCCCAAAAATGGTTCTGGCTACGGGTCTAGAAATATTTGTTATCACATTTGGCACAGAGACGATTGACAAAAGTTACAATCGCTGAGGATTAGGGTCGTTATTTTGAGAAAACAAAAATCGCGAACACGGCACATTGCGCAATAAAACTCTGGATTAATTTTTTTTCCATATCTATAAAAGCTAAGGTCTTTAAAATTTGCCAGTGTGTTGCCCTGTATAGTGTTCATCTGGTATGAAATATCGTTGTCCTAGTTAGCGGGAGAAATTTACAAGAATTGCTCAAACAGGGGCATTTAACTAAATATGCCTTTTTTTAAAATGATTAAAAAAAAAGCCATCTCTACTATTCTTCAAACTCTCTGAAATTAACGTTTATAATATGTAATACCAGAGTCTGCGAAAACATAATGTAACATTTGTGTCGCTTTTAAGTTATAAAACGAGAAACACTGGCCAAATTGACGCTAACGCGGTTGCCATAACTGGGGCGTGCACATACCTGTTCTCCACAATTTCATTATTATTAAAAAGCGTAAATATGCTACGGCGTGATCAGGAAAAGACAAATCGACAGCACAGATGTGGACGGTAGTTTGGAAGAGAAAACCGACCCAAATATGCCCATGCGCTGGAGCGATCGAGGTCGCCATCTTGTAACATGCTTCGCGGTACCTGTTTCAACAGCCGGCGTATAGCGTCTCCGCCTACGCAACGTAAAGGAAGCAACCGGAGCGACTTTGCAAATGAGACCAGCCTACAACCTTTGTGGTAACATGATATATAGTCGGTGACAAATCAAGAACGAAGTAGAAGCTCCTCCCACCTCTTTTCGCTTTTGCAGAGCGAAGGCTGGAGGGAGAGCGACCTCCTCTCCACCGTTCACTCCGCTGAAGTGGAAAGGGGTGGGAGGAGCTTCTACTTCGTTCTTGACCTGTCACCGACTATAGGTGGTAGGGCGCGGCAGAACCTGAACTTCCGCCGCCTGTGAGCGCAAATAGATCCGCCATGCGTGGAGGGCCGCACAACGCCGTACAAAATGGACACTTAAAAAAAAAGTGAGTTGAATAAGATTGTTTGTAACTTAATTTATATAACAACGGTTCGCAGAGTCGTGAAATCTAATTTGTGTATGCTGATGTGACCTACATCCAGTGATGGTGCAGCAAGCCACTTTAAGAACACGTAACAACTACACGAGCTGCAGAGCAACAAGTACACGTTAGCGAAGTGTATTCTTTCCGCAACTGGACATGGCAAGAGTGCCTCCGATAGAATCGTGGGTCGTGTCAAGCACCAGGCAACGTTGTACAACCTCCGACGGCCCACCACGTCGGTGATCAAGTCGGCGTCAGAGATGCTTGCCCCACTCAACACTAAACTGCCGAACGTGAAACTAATCCACCCCCCGAAAGCTGACGTCAAAGCGTTCTGGGACATGAAAGGAAAGGACTGGGACTTTGCTTCCGTTGTGTGTAGAATTCAGTCTTGTCACTCCTCACTTGTGGCAGTGTACGCGATCCAACAATTCGTAACCGCAGCTGTTTTAGCAAAAACAGTAGACGCAGAAAATATATATCTTTGAAAGTAAAGTATTCTATGGCTGCGAAAAGCAGGTCGAGATCGCGAGCTTAAGGTGCCACTGAGAAGAAACGAACAGTGATCTCTACAGGCAAGACGGGCAAACAATGTTTTTCCTCGGAGTGCCAGGAGAGTGCCGTGACCGACTTAGGTCAGCGTCCGGCAGAAAGAATGCACGCGACAAGCCCCGAATGTGCGCACAGGATCTTGATTTATTAAACTCGTTTCAATTGTACCACTTTAAAAATGTGTTCTTTTTTAACACTATTTAAACCTGGTCGTCAGCAGCCCGGCCTCCGTATACGAAGGATAGGATCCGAAATTCACTGATCCGAGAAATCTGTATTAAAATTGTTGACATCTACTTGAAACTCACGTGTAATCTTTTGTATGAATTCTTAATTTTCACGCACTCCTGCACTATGCTTTCTCTTCAGAGACTTCCTACATTTTTCGACCTATTTCTTGACCTTATTTGAAATCAGCAACGTCCTATCTTTCTCTACTCCCGTTAAGGCAATTCTGTATATAGCGCTTTGCAAAATAAAAAAAAAATATTCCAATGCATTTTTGAAGGGCTTGATAGAAAGATTATGAGCCTTGATCTCTGAAAAGTAGAAGAAAAATTAAGATGGCCTTCATTTTAAACTGATTTTCCAATTGCAAAATCGGTAACCTGTCTACATTTCACTGTATTTGTGTTTTTTATTTTTAGAAAGGAGATCGTTTTTAATTTTAATGAAAATTTAGGTGAATATAGATCAAGCGAGTCCTAAGCTCGTTATAAAATATAAATTGCCAGTCTTTTAATATCCGAACCCATAAACCTCTGAATTCCTTCGTAATCCAAATTGAATCTTTATCTCCCTTCATTTTATGTACAATCTCTGCACAAAAATATAAAACTTAAGGCGACAACAGTTTTTTCTCTTATAAATATCCAGAAGGACGGTGTCACGCAAGTTGCAAAAACGTGAGCGTATACCGACAGCGACTTTGTTATTTTGTTCCTCAAGAGAAATTTTATTTTCCGCAAAAATGTTCCAATATGTTTTTGCGCTTGCATAACAAGTAAAATATATCTTTTGGTAAAAAGTAGAAAAACAAACTGTCGACCAACATGGTCGTTCGATCCCATCTGAAAGCGCCCGATACAGACAATCTCTATGAATCGGAATTCTTTTCTTTTTAGTATCTTTATTTTCTTCGCGTTCTGGGGCCCTCCACGGCGGCGGATCTATTGGCGCTCACAGGCGGCGCAGGTTCAGGTTCTGCCGCTCCTAGCTTCCTATATCATGTTACCGCCGAGGTTGTAGGCTGATATGTTTGTAAAGTGGCTCCTCTTACTTCCTTTACGTCGCGTAGACGGAGACGCTATACGCCGGCTGTTGATACAGGCGCCGCGAAGCATGTTACAAGGTGGCGCACCTCGATCCCTTCGGCCCATGGGCATTTTGGGTAGGTTGTTCGAAAATGTATTAGAATTTTCCCTTCAAAACTACCGTCCACCTCTGTGTGGGCCATTTGTCTTCCTGACCACCACGTAGTTTTTTTACGCTTTTTAATAATAATAAAATTGTGAAAAATGGGTACGTGCACGCCCGATTTACAGGCAACAGCGTTAGTGCCAATTGTGCCATATTTCTCGCTTTCAAAGCCACATAAATATTGCATTCTATTTTTGCAGATTCTTTTAGTACATATTATAAATGTTAATTTCGGATAGTTAAAGGAAAGTTAAAGATGGTTTTTGTTTAATAATTTTCAAAATAGTGCATTTTCAGTTAAATGACCCTATGTGAGCGATTCTTGTAAATTTCTCCCCCTAACCAGGATAACGACATTTCATGCCCAGATGAGCACTATACAGGGCAACACACTGGCAAACGTTTAAGACCTTAGCTTTTATAGATACGGAAAAAAATATCGTTAATCCAGAGCGCTATTGCGCAATGTGCCGTGTTTGCGATTTTGTTTTCTCAAAATAACGGCCCTAATCCTCGGTGATTAATACTTTTTGTCAATCCTTTCTGTGCCTAATTTGTCAGTAAATTATTTTTAGACCCGTAGCCGAACGATTTCTTTGGGGAAACCGCCCAAAAAATCAACAGCGCTCGAAACGCAAAACGCGCACTTGACTCAGAGGGTGCTTACAAACGTTTTCGCAAGGACGTTTTTTTGTTTTTTTAACAAGGCTTGGTTTTATTTTTCTGGGCAGGACGTCAGCAAAATATTTATTTTATCAAAATTAAAAAGTGTTACCAGACATGGTTGTTTGTTCTTATCTAAAAACGCCCTGCAGGGCGTTCGAAGTGCGGGGACTGGGATAAATCAAGATATTGATGAAGTCACGGGTAGTTTTCGGGAAGGAAGACCATCGCAATTTCAAGCGTGTTGTGTGAAGTAGCGCAAGTAAACTCACTCACACTGAAAACACACACACCATACAAACGGTCACTCAAGTCGCTTACGTGAGTGACCGTTTTTCTGGTGTGCGTGTGTTTTCAGTGTAAGTTTACTTTTGCGCTTCTTGTACAATATGAATATTCAACTCGCCCAAGTATCCATTCTAAGAAGTTGCAAGCGTGGTTCCCACATATAGCTGACGCAGTAAAATTTGGCTCCACTTTGGTTATGTTAAAATGTTTGTTGGTCGCACTGTCTTATCGGTGTTTTTGGTACGAAGTAGTTGTGGTATTCAGTCACTGCTACAAGGTTTGAACTTGTAACGTCGGTTCAGTTGTGATTGTGGCACGAGAAGCAATGGGCACCCCACTTGAGATTTGCATGAAAGCAGAGCAGCGTGCAGGAGATTATTTATTTTTGTGGTCTGAGGGCTCTGTCTGGTAAATATATTAATTGAAGATTTTGTGTATACTATAAAGTAAGTATTTCGTTGCAAAAAATATGCGTTGAATGAATTCTTTGAGGAGGGATGGGCAAGCGTCAGCTATGGAGAGATATAGCATCGTCCGTCCATGTCCACAACTCATTAAACATTCAGCGAGCACGTGAACGAATTTTATAGAATACATGAGTGCCGTGGATGATGTGGCCAATCATGTGCGAATCAGCAGTAGTAATGCCCAGTCATAAACGACCGACTTGAGTTTCGAGGAGTCGACCCGTAAGGGAACCGATAGTTCGTGAAAATGTGTCGTAATGCCGCTCATATATTCTAAATGTTGATATTTGTTTTAGTATTGTGAATCTTTTTTCAGACATATTTTTTAGGCTTGCATTTAAAAGAGGGAATTGTGCGCGTCTCGTCTTCTCGTCAAACTTTATTCAGAATAGAAATTTGTGCACAGATTTGCGGTTGAGTGTTCTCAAGTGCAATGGTATTCTTGTAACTCGTTACAAAAATAGAACACACTCACATCCTTGTGCCATCATCAGGTAGCCCAAAGCTCTTCCGCACCGTGTATTTTTATCATTTTTATTGCAGCATTATTTAGCTCACGGCTTGAAATAAGTCTCACGTTAAAGGTGACAGTTTCTCTTCGATTGTGCTTTGATGTGCCCTCGCCGCTACTATAAAACCTGCTGTCTAGAGATACGCAGTTCAAAGAAAGCCTGGTAGATGATGCCGCTTTAACAGTGCGTTCTCTCGTTCTAAGCGGCTACAAGAAAACGCGACACACTGGAATAAGCTGAAACGTAAAAGCGTGGACCAATCCTGACTGACTGGCGCAAACATAGGGAAAATCATCAAATCCCATAAATTGCCGCAGAGCGTATCCCTGACGCTTTGGTGGAGTCCCACGTTAAAAACAGTGGTCGCCTGGCCGGAATTGCCAATATTAAGCATATGTGGCATCGTATCGTAGTCGCATCAAATGAGATATTATTCGCCACATTTTCTTGGTCAGGGATATTTAACGATTACGCAATGTAATATGTAAAGGGAGTCACCCCAAATAATTTACAGATTTGTTTTCAGCGCAATAATATACTATGAATTGCCAAACAATCATTATCCGCCCAAATGTAGCACTAGAGGTCCGAACCAGATGGCTAAGCTTCTTCACTAACCGTTATTTTATGCAAAAATTACGAGTGATTTTGGAGAAGAAAAATAATAAGAAAATGGGGTCCTGTTTTTGCCCGTTTTTGGTAGCTGGCACCATAAAGTTCCATACATTTGAGAGATCTGTGGGCCGCCATTTTCCTATGAAAAATTTTATAAAATCGTTTAAAACTTTGCATAATATAACGGTTAGTGCTGAAACTTTGGCATCGGGTTCGAACCTCAACGCTACATTTTGGTAGAGAATGAGCGTTCGTAAATGCTTAGTTTTTGTTTGCGGTGAAAATAAAACCTGTGATTTTTTGGGGGGACAGCCTGTACTGGTCGACAAATCCGTGTTGCGTCTAATTTCGGAATACTAAAGAATCGGCACAGCCTACTCACTGAACTTGTAAGGTACAAGGCAGTTTTTTGAGGCTCCCGATTTTTAGTGGTGCGTTTGCACTGCAGATTATTGTACGATATTTTACGTTTCTTTTTTAGTCAGCTCCAATCAATTTTGTTAATAGAGGCTCAAAAGCAGTTCCAAATCGCTTTAAAATAGGTGAGTAAACATACCCCGTGAATTCAAATATAAAATCTTGATTACGGTGCTTTAAACGTGAAATTCAGCGGTATACCAAATAATTCGTCTACACAAAGGGTTAGCGTAGAATATTTTGAATGGTAAAAAAAGAAACGATACAATCTAGTTAAGCTTGAAGAAGCATACGGAGACATGTAACTGACCTTTGAACCTCCGCAGTCGCATTCCATCGATCATGCTTTTTTCATAGCAGTACTCATAGTTTCCAAAGCCCCGAATACAACATTGGATTTTGCATCGAGCCTCTACCGTTGTGTCCTGTTCAAAAATAAAGCATGGATGATTTGTCCTAATTGTAAAACACCGAGCGTATTGGTAAGGGTCCATTTATACACGAAAGAATATACACAGAGGAAGTGCTGAGCACATAACACGACATCTCTCAAGTAAAATAAAATATAATGAATAAGAAATGCCCCCCAAAGGCGTGTGGGACAAATCTTGTAAGGAGAAGGAAGGTTGTTGAAGGAATTGGAAATATCTTATATTTCATTTCCATGTCTTTCCCCTTCTAACGTTTCTCCTTGCTTCAAGAATCGTCCTTCTCCCTCCAAGAATCTGTTAATGCCTTTAGAAGTAGTTCTTATTCATTCTTGTTCGTTGCGAGTTGCAATATCATGTTCTGTGCTACGTCTTATGTGTTTATTCTTTCGAGTGTAAATGATGTGGTCAAAGATTGATCATAAAACACGTTTGCAAATTTGTAATGATGTTAATTTTACGGGACAAACTGTTTCATTTAGGTGGATCGTTTGTGATAAGTATTATAATTATCTGATTTATGCAGTGACTTTGAAGGTAAATAATTTTGTCGAAAAAATGTATACCATATATTTCAATGGTCTGTTTCAAAATAAAGCAGGGCTACATTCACGCTGAAAGCATATATTAAATGGAAAAATTAGTCTGCACTCAATTTACGATGTTATAATTAGTGCCATAAACTTTGTAAGTGTGGATGGTAATTTGGCTCATATATATGAATTACTTCTATGGTCACTCAATTCTAGGACTTTTTTACCCTACATAGCTGACATTGTACACGTAGGGTGGTTGCTTTTGTAACATTGATGCAATACTCACAAGTGTGGTATCTGACATCCGCATAGTTGGAATATGATCTCTGCACAGTGTTGTCGCACTTTATTGTGCTCCCGGGGAGTTCTTGTGGTATTTGTGGGTGTTTTTCTTTTGATTTGACTAAAAAGCATTCTTCCTTTAATGTTCTGGAAGCAAGAAGAATAGCAAGTTAGTTACAAAAGTGCCCCACCTTTTATCCTGTTACTTAAAGTAACATGATAATTCAAATAGTGTTTTAGGTCAACTAAACAGAAACGGTTGTATTCATGTGTCGTACTAACATTTTAATTGTGCTTGAAGGCGTAACTACAAGCAGAATATTTAATCAATCATGACTATTTTTTCTGCAGTCACATGTTTAGGAGATGACAAAGAAAAAAACAGACACATTTGGCAGCATGTAAGTTTTTTTTCTAACAGTATTCAATAAAATATTGAACTAAGCTAATGTTTTTATACTTGTTGCGGTGTTACGATTGGCAAACTCATAGGCACGTTATCTTATAATCACCATAACCTGTCAAAGCACTTATTGAAAACAAATCCTATAGAGTACCTGGCTGTTGGCTTGG